>VZSR01000476.1:162900-267448 GCA_013398615.1 Brachypodius melanocephalos
AAGATTGTCTTTAGCACTATCTATCCACATTTCACCTCTCAGTGAATGGTTCTGCAACTGTGGCGTAGTCCCATGCTTGTTCCCGTGCCACCAGTTTTGCTACATTTTCGCTTCCGCTGTTTCAAAACTCGTCTGTCTCTTAAAAGTGACCTAAGAGAATCTTCTCAGTTTCACTCACCAACTCACTATACTGAGATCTTTTTAACAAAACAGATTCCACTGGAATGACTTTACTATTAACTTATTACACAAGCAGAATATTCTGGAAGGATATTGAATAGCAGTACTATGGAAGAGAGTGCTCAATCCCTCTTTTGCCTCATCTGAAGTCCATTGGTATTCACATCTTCCCAGATGATCACAATTACAAACCAGAGCTGTGCTTTCAAAAGTTTTCTTAGCTATTCAAAAAACGTGTTCCTGCTTTTGCTATTGTGATCACTGCACAAGACTTGTGAAATCAGATTTATCCAAATGATATTAATCTTTCAAAATGTCTCGAGCTGGGAGAAAAGTGATGTTGGGCCATGACAGCAGTTTTCAAATATGCAAATGTTTCTGCAAAGAGAATTTTTTTCTCTTTGCAAAGAGAATGATGACAATTCTCCGTGCCCCTAATGGACCGGACAAAGAGTAAAGCATTTAAATTAGAGCAAGGATAATTCTGACGAGATGTAAAGTAAAGAAATAATGAAACAATAGAATGTATTGTACTTGGGAAACAGCAGAGCCCCTGACACTGCCAGTTTTTCAGAACAGACCATAACTCCTCCTTGCACTTTCTCCAAGGCTTACCCTTCAGCTAGGTGAAAAACATGGCATTTCTGGAGGTCCTTAAAAGATGAGTAGATGTGGCTTAGTAGATGTGGTACTTAAAAGACCAGGGACATGGTTTAGTGGTGGACTTGGCAGTGCTGGGTTAATGACTGAACTCTTGAAGGGTCTTTTCTGACTGAAATGATTCTATGATTCTAAAATATATCCTCATGATTGTAAAGGACTTAATGGTAACCACAAACACCCTATTTGTGAATCTGATCATTTAAAGAGTAGTTTACTTATTTTTAAAAATACATATTCTAATTGAAGGTCTACAGAGAGTTTAAAAAGTTTAGAACATCACTGGATTACACATTCTCATGAGATCTCTTTATAGCCTTCCATTTTTTTTTCTTTTTTTCTTATGTAAATTTTACAGGGGAAGGAAAAGAAAATATAGGCTGGTGTCCACATTTCTTTTCCCCTGACTCCTACACTATGACTGTTCTCTCTGCCTCACTGTTAAGTACAATAATACTCATCTTTCTTACCTGGAGCAGGCAATCTGTTAATGTTACTCTTTTTCTCCACATGCATCATTACTTCTCTGTTCATCCTGAAACTCTATCCTCTACTGTTAAAAAATACCAGAACTCTAATAATTTTCTCAAACTCTGCTAGCATTGGATTCCGAACATTTTGTTGTAACTGTTACTTCTTGGATTCTCTTTACCTCTCCCTAATATTCTGCTTCTGCCCCCTGAATGTTCCTTGCATGTCTTTTTTTTCCCCCTTTTATTTGTTCCTTTGAAGTGCTTATGAGAATCTCTCTGACACTTCAAGCATGTTCAGTAACAGTAACAAAACATGGTAAATCAGTATTTTATCAAAACAATGTGGAAAAATCCAATTTCATTTACTGAAAGTCCATCTTGGTCCATTTTAAAGGCTGTAATTTGATTCCAATTGCACCCAATAAATGCCAGGCAGAACAAGGAACTGTCACTATAATTGGCAAGTTTGATAGAAGATATAAACACAGCAAGTCTCCGTTTTCATAGCGGCTCACTTCTTTGTTATCTCTTGGCTCTGTGGGCGATGCAGTAGAAAATGCAAAGCACTGCCATCAGTGGAGTAATTTTTAAAGCAAGTATGTAATTTTTCTTATATTTTATAAGATTTGTGATATCATTTATGTGATAAGATTACCAAAAAATTCTCTCCCAATGACTCAATGACTTTCCAGTACAAGTGCTTTACAATAATGCATCTCCCTCAGACATCTACATTACATATTCCCTTTGTCCAAAACACTTAAATCAGTCTCTAGGAAATTAATCTACTATATACTTAAAGCTGAAAACTCAGTATGTCTTTATCAGCATTTATTATTCAAAACAAAAGCAAAACATAGCTTCTTTAGATAAATACTCTCAATAAACCATTGGGATGAGTGCAACAATGCAAGTTTTTACTGAATTTTCCTCCTTAGGGTCAATGGCTGAGACAGTGAAAGAACTTGTTGCACTGTCACAAATACCACTACAGTGGTGCTATGCATTTACTGATTTATTGCATGCTGCAAAATGATTTGGTAAGAACTCCACTGTGTACTTAGGTCCAATTTCACATTTGTTTCCATCCAGTGGTCTGGCCCAAACGCAAGGTTAAGAAATATGCAAGCAAAACCTACGTAGCATGTTTGATCTTATAAAAAATTCATGAATATTGTTACCACATGCTTTCTTCACGCAGAAAAAGGAATCTAAATACCATCTGTGCAAGACAGTCTAATTAGGGGATTAGGACCACAGAAGTTCTGCTTGCTCACAGTGTGCCAGTGCCTGCTCCCTCAGCCACTGAGGCAAAAATGTAAAAGAAGAGGAAAGGGGCAGCAGCATCCTTCTGGCTCCAGTGTAGACAGGAGTTAACTACCCTCCCAGAATTAAGTTGTGCAGCTCTACCCACGGGAGTTTGCATTTTTTTCCCTTGATGTATAATGCCTGGCCCAGCACAAGGCCTCTGAATAAACTTGGCACCAGATGAATCACATTTTAATAAGTTCAAATGATATTCTGCAACCAACTGGTATTTAATGGCTGCGGCATACCACTGGGACCAATTTTTCAGGATTTGGCAACAACAATAGAAAAATAAATGATAAAAGCATATAAGTAGTTCTTAAACAAAATAAATGAGGTATAAACATAAGTAAAGGCTGTACTGAATATATAAAAAGTCTGACTACACATGAAACCAAAGGTCCATTTGGAAACACACAATTTTAGAAATAGAAGTGATAAGTGTACAAACCAATGTTCTATTACAATAGATCCTAACATGCTTCCCCATCCATTTAAAACTCTTTTGTTTCCCACATCGTTTTTCTTAATCACAGGACAATTTATGAATGCTAGTAGCAACACGCAACCAAAACGCTTAAAGGAAAATCAGATCCTTTTTATTTTGAACATGAAATCTGACAAGTTTCAACAGCTTATATCATATTCAACAATTTGACAGAAATTTGTAGACCTAAGCAATGAACTCCATCAAAAATACGTATTTGAAACTTTTTTTTTTTTTCCTTTGGCTCACCAAGTGCTCACAAACAGATGGATTCTATTTGTTTAACATATTTAATACTTCTATTTACTTGTTTATTTTCTACAATTTCTGTAGTAACTGCTGATATTTCACTTAGACTAAAGAAAAATCAAAATGTGAGGCTGGTCATGAATTACAATCATGCATCTAGTCTGCTTTTTGCCTGAATGCACATGTGTATGCCATGTACCACCAACTAAAATTTGTATTCTGGAAACATTTTCCAGTTTGAAGCTAAATCAGAACATCTTTGTGAAGTAGTGTATTTTTCCAGACTCTGGAAATATTAGATGTCATGCCCACTGCTGGGCTGATCTTGGAGTTAGAAGAATGCCTATGGAAAACCAAAGTGATACAGCAATGCTGTCCAGGATAATCAAGCAGGGAGGGAACACCAAGTCTCCAGGACCTTGCAGTAGCACTGCCAATACTGGATCAGGTCTTTACCACTGCTCAAATAAAGAACAAATTAAAAGCACTGCCTAATAGTAAAGATGATCAGTGTTGTGCAATAATTAAGTTGGAGAAGGAAATTACTCAAGTCAGTAAGTGTCGAGGTATTTAACATGCTTATGTCACTGACCCTAATTTTGATTTTCAATGTTCTCCCTTGTTTAGTCTAGCAATGCTGTGGAAAAATGAAGACTGATTACAAGGAACAATGTCTTAAAGTGATTTGCCAAGATCCAGCTGGCCATCCAGAAGAAAAGCAAATCCCCAAACATAATTTATTTAATTACTTAAGCTAGATTTTAAAGTAGCTCTGAAATATCAGGACTATACTAACTTTCCTGGAAAGATTTGCTTTGATCAGAATTTCATTATATTCACTAAAACAAAAACAAAACAAAACAAAACACCCAAAACCAACCAACCAAACAAACAAACAAAACCCCAAAAAACCCCAAATCTTTACTGGGCCGATTCAGCCATTGGCCAAGCCAGAATGGACCGGCTTCTCCCAGCATAACGACCTTTGGTATTCCAGCTGAGTTCCACAAGTACAGGAGAAACAGAGGCCAACAAATACCACATCCACACTCTGCCATGTGAGCAGCTGACTCAAAGTGCTCACATCCAGAGCCCTCCCTTGCTAGTGAGCGATATTCCCGCTCCCATTCCTGACGGTCTGATGTCTCCCCAGATGCCGCATTCCACACGGAACTCACGCTGCCAGCAGATGTGAGGGTGCTGCTTACTCAGCTCGTGAGCCCTTGCCAGAGCTGCTCTGCTGCTTCAGACTGCACTAAATTAACCCCAGCAAAGGCAAGGTTTATTTGCTTCTCCAACAGTTTCAACAAAGTACTGATGGCACAGTTCTGAGCAAGGCTAAGGGTAAGCAAGTGCTGGAGACAGCCTTGGAAAAGCCAGAGCTCGGCTGGAATGCTCTTTTAAGTCCACATTACCTACAGGGTATTCACCTCAGAAAATCCACTTACCCTTTACAAGATACTGCTGTTTGCTCCTCAAATGTTTACACAGAGAAAACTGTTAGTAACAGTGCATATATACATTTAAGTCAAGGACACAGAAGTAGCCAGTGAGGGCAATAAAATAAAACAAAGCGCAAGCTATGTAACCTCTTTCCCAAAGCTCTAAACTAGAGGTAAGACAACATTTTTTTTTCAGCAGAAATTCTTTTCAAGATGCCTGCCATTCTCACATATTCAACTTTTGCATGGTTGATTTTGGTTTAGATTTTTATGATCATAAAATCATACCTAAATTAACAAGGCAGATCAACTTTGCTTCCATTTCCAATACCTCACCTAGAAGAAATTTCTTCTTCTACATTGAGAAAGTGAAGTTTTTCTGTCTGTTCTGAAAGCCATGGTGTTATTAAGCTCATTCTTCTTCCCCTTTTACCTGCCTGGTGAGTCAAAAAACTTCTACAAATTGAGCTTTACAAACTGCTTTCCTGTCTTTTGCCTACCAGACTGCATGTGCTGAAATACCTTACGTATCTACACCACAGCAAAATTCTAACAGGTACATAAAAAAGCCAGCACAGCAATAAGTTGAGTATTTTTAATCTAATAAAATTTAAATAATTAAAACATGACAGCCAGAATCAGCAACACAGGAAAGAAATGCAAAGAACTTAAAACAAACTCTACATAACTGCAATTGCTTAGAAAGAACTCATGTATTAAGAAAGCTGAAATCTGATATTTCAAACTGCAGGTACCACATGTGAGAAGGAACTTCTCTCCAGCAACATTTATTCCACATATGCTGATAGAAGCATTATTGCCAGTGGGAGCACTCAAATGCTAAATTGTAGGCTTGGCAGTAGAAAAAAGTTTCTCTGCTCCTGGTGCAGCAGACAAAGAAAAAGAAATATGGAAATTTCTATACTCAACTTTTAATTTATGTACACATGAATTTTCTACATCCAAGTGACAAAAATATGTATTTGAACAATATCCAACGGTGCAATATAGAACTTGAACAATATTTTGTGTTTCAGGAAGTTTTCAGCTTCCTGAGTAGTACTTATGGTTTTTTGGTTCAGCCTTGACCTGCATTTGTGTTTTTTCCATGGCCATTTACAAAAATTATTCTCATGAAGCAAAAACCTCTGAAGGGCACTCTGAGAGCTGACATGTGGCAGGAAATGGAACTCTAAGTTCTGTCTGCAAGATAACTGAAGGACAAATCTTTTCAATCTTTTAAATAATAATCTTTAGTGATGAAGATACAAAATCAGGTCACGTTTATTCGCAAACAAAGAAATATTAGTGAGTAGTTTTTGGACTTCATATAAAAAAACTTAACTAGCCTTGAAATATCCACTAACTCAAACCAGCAGATTATTCAGAAACCCGCTGGAAGTCATCACCTTTAAATTCTTTACGTTTCAACAGAAAGAAATATTCAAATGGTGAGCTGGAACCTAATTATTTCTTTTTTTTTTTTCTGATTCTGCCAAGCATGCTTTTTAACTAACACACTCAGCTTTACGCTCCTCCTCAAGGAACCGCTCTTACACCCTTTGCCAGCCTGAGCTTTCTGATATTTACAACTTTGTATAATTATTTTCTCAGAAATACAGCAGTAAAAAAGTTTTTAGGCTACATAAATGAACTATTTACAGCTGGAACAAATCTGACAAGATTCTGCTTCAACCACCAACACTCTTAGAGTCCTACAGTCATGACTCTGTCACAGAGAGCCTCAGCAGGTATTCAAGTCTTGTGGCACAAGCAGTGAGAGAGAATGGAGGACGAAGCAACAAGACAGTGTTGCTTTATTTTCCCTTCTCCCAAAGGCAAATTGGTACAAGGAAGAAGAGTTAAGCTTAAGCTATCAAGCCACGGAAATTAAATTTAAGAATGGCAACAGAAACACGGGAGAATTTCATCGCTTCTCCCTGTAGATCACCTCTAGAATTCACCAACTCCTCAGTTTTAATAATGCACCCCATCTCTTTTCAATCCTCTTTCTGAAATATTAGCTCTGAACTTTCTTTAAAAAATGCTGCTGTGCTTAGTTCAGTAGCTGAGAGCGCTGTATGGAGGCTCCTGAGATTCTGCACCCTTGGGAAAGCTGGCACAGCAGTGGATCCAGCAGGAGAGCCCAGGAATGAAACAGAGCCCAAGGCAGCTGAGGGTCAGAAACCTCAAAGCCCTTCTAAAGCCACTTTACTTTGACTCCAGGCTCTTCATGCTCCTTTCTGAATTCTCTGGAATATTTAAAAAATGCCACATACTATAATTTCCTCTTTTGTTTCTCCATTAACCTCTACAGAAAAATACCTCTAACAACAGGACATCAGAACACAAAGTATTTCTTTCCTTGCAGGTCTAGGCTCAAATTCTGCTTTCCCCCAGTACTGCATCCCGACATCAGTGGTGAGTTGAGATTTAACAGAATTATTGTTTTCCTAAGACACAGAGTTAGGCTTCTGGCAGCCAGAAACTGTGGTTTGAAAGAGTTTGCATCTGGACTTATGAATTTAGTAGCCATTGACAGACCTATTCTTCAGTTATTTATTTCCTTTAGGAAATAGTTTGTACCAGTATACTGCACCATCTCATCATGCCAGAAGGAAAAAAAAAAAAAAAACCAGGCTGAGATTTTCCAATTCAGTAAGCTGGCATTTTTTTTTCAGAGTTTCTCCAGAACAATGCCTCAATTAAGCAAAATGATAAATCATTCTCCATTTAATGGGGGTGAGAGAATAGACACAAAAATCATTTTCTGACAGTCATCTCAAAAAACATGCAATCTTTAAACATTACATTCTAATTAGAAATGATAACTAAAAAGGGGCAATGGAATTTTTCTTGATTTTCACATGATGGTTGTCAAAACACAAGAAAAGCTCAGAAAATGTGCTTTCGCTTTCTACGCCCATACTGAACCCTTAAGCCTTTTGCTTCTTAAACTGCTTGATCTGGCCAAATTACAAAAATCTTCCTTCCCAAAGCATTTCCAAGAGGGAAATTCCTTGAACAGATAATTCTGAAAAATATTATCATGGTTGTTATTCCAGTAAAAAAAAATATCAACTTACCAGGAAGTAGCCAGTTAATAAATTATTCATCTCGTTGCTTTGCAACAGCCATTTCATATATTAAAATTTTAGAGTTTATGAGGCAATCTCTAGCACAGCAAATAATGAAGGATGAGCACATAATGAAGAAAAGAAGGTCTTCATTGTAGTTCTACAGCTGTTCTCCCACTTTCTTTAAAAGCAAATTTACAGAAAATTTACACACAAAAAACCAAACCAAACAAAAACCCAAATAAAACTACCTCAGCTATGAGGTGCAATGGGTTAATGAATGCTTCACACAGCAGAATCATCCAAAATATTCCTGGTGGTCTTCCAGAAGAGAGAGAAGGAACAAAGGAAAGCAAACAAAATTTTATCCAAAGTTTGAAAAAAAATGATGACATCTTCCATAAAAAACTCATTTCTCTCAATTGAATAATTGATAAGAATGTGATTTTTTTATTGAAGATATGTCATTCAAATATACACTTATTATTGGCTGGTTTAACTGCCAATGTGTCTGGCCATGCAACAGAGCTACCAAAAACGCTTTATCTCACAGTAGCCTAGGATTTTGACTACTAGAGTTGATAGAATTACTACAATTAAAACACCTCTGTAAAATCCCCTCAGCTCCAGAGCTAATCTGGAATAATAATTGCCGCTATTCTTCCATGCCAGGACCTTTTCCCCTGTTCCTTTCTAGTACATCCTATTCATTTTCTTACTGCTTTCCCATCAATAATACAACTGTTTCTATCCTCACCTTCTTTGTGATGTAGATGAGTAGCAGTCTCAAAACCAGTATGCTTCACAGATACTCCCTTAGAACAGGTGTAATTAATTTTCATACACTCTGGACAAATCCTGAAGTGAGTTCCTTAGAAGACAGTAGCTAATTTAAAAGAAAGAAAGAAAACCTTTCCCACATCTTCTCAGGGTTTAAGCTTCCTTTTAAAACCTTTGCTTTTTCTTTTCAAATCTAGTGCAAATAAAAAAGAAAGGAGGACAGCTCATCAGCTGCCTTCCTGGACACATGAAGAGTTATTTGAAAGCTTTATCAACATTTTGCAAGAGACTTCTCTTTAAAAACCAAGTTCCCACCACTTCCTTTGTGGTTCCACTCAAACTCTGGGCAATAGCATTAATTAAAACCAGTCAGCCAGATTCAGAGTATGCGCTCTGTTTGTTGTTTTAAATTGTTGAATATCAATTACCTTATTATTTTGTGATTAGCATGAAACATATGCATCTATGTCTTGTGGCTTTTGGCAGTGATTTAAAAAAAAAAAAAATTCAGCAACTTTGCATAAGGCTGTAAACCAGCATGTTTCCAGGCATTTTTAGCGCTGACTAGAGCCATTCTCAATCTGCTCACCAGCATGAAGTTAATTAGGAGAGGCATGAAGCTTATGGCCGGCTGCAGAAATCAGCAATGGAGCAAAATTATCCTTTTTTTGGCATCAGCCAGGACTGCCACTGTGTCTACATGATTTTTTTTTAAAACGCTTTTACTGTTAAGTATCAGTTTAAGCTTTAACTTTGTATCTTATCCAATTTTCTAAATCCCTCAGTGAATGTAAATTGATGAACAGATGAAAACGTAGGGAGTTAATTATGTGGAGCTCAGGGAGGTACAATAATGTTTTAATTTCCAGAAAATCCAGTTTCAGACAAGGCCTTGGGATTCCTTTATCAGCAGTTCATTTTTGACCAGAGTGCAACTGGCCATTTTATTCACAGAATGCCAAGCCAAGCTTGTGCTGCAACACAAACCCCTTAGTAGAACATCCATGTAAAAGGGAAACTCCCTGAATGCATCATTACAGTCCACAAAGGGAAAAAATATCACTGCAGCCTTGGATAAGTGGATTTCATCAAGGCCCCATCTATTTTTGTTATTACAAGATCACAGTGAAAACAGAGGAAAATGATGAAAGAGATGTAGATAGGAAAATCTTCCTACAAGTGTCCTTAGTAATTTATTTTGCTCCTTATACCATATTATATAAGGGATTTATTAGGAAAGAGGATGCATTAAACAAACAATAATCTAGGACTAGATGAAATTCAAACTCCTTTGTTTAGTTTTGCAAACTAAGGATGGATTTCCTTGGCTAGGTCACCTTTTACAGTAGAAGGACCTCTCAGCCATAAAATAAAGCATCTGTTACCCCGCTATGCCTCAACATATGCACATACATTAATTTTTCAATTTAGACAGTCTGCTTTTGAAATTACCCCCAAACAGACTCCTCTGTAGTGTATTTTAGTTCGTAGTGGGTGGAAATCCTGCAGCATGTGGAATTGGATTCCCTTCAGACGAAGCCAGGACAGAAGACAGGTCCTGGAGAGGAGCTAAGGTCAAACATCTGGACCTGACCTCGTTTAAAGTAGAACCCCTAAAAACCACAAACAGCTGATGGTTTAACCCAACCCTTTCACTACTATTGCAAGGTGTTTGTCAACATCAGTATAAAGGGAGTCTTGTTAGGTGTCCTTTGGTTGATGCCAGCAGAGTTTCACTAGAGAAGGCTGAATCTCATACTCAATACAGCTCTCTTACATCAAGGAGACAACATCAGCTGGGTGCACAAAGGCACATGGGAGGATGGAGTAACAGGAGTTCAGATGCTTTCAACAGGAGGAAGAATGGGATATTCCAAGTCATCCCCTTTGTTCCCTTCCTCAGAAAAGAAATATTATAGTGGCTCTTTTTTGGAAACTGCTGTTGTCTCTTCCAACACTGACATATGTTTCTATTCAGAGTACTTTTGCAGGAAGTGCCACGAATTACCACATTCAAAGAAAGGCCATTTTGTTAAGTGAACCTTTCTCTGATTCTTTAACCCTCAAAACAGTTCTCAGAAAGAGGACCCACACTGTCTGGAACATTGATTCCAAATGAGAGAGAGTACTCAATACCAAAAGCCAGGAGATGTAAGATGGAGTCCCAGCCTCCCAAAGCAAAATGTATTCAGCACATTGACATCCCTTGCATCAACCACTACCTGTGCACTTCAAAGCACAAAGCAGGACATGGACTTTGAAACTAGATACAAGTTCAGACAGAACCACCAGGCTATTTCAAAACTTCATAATTACAGCATTCCATCATGTCAAATTCACACTAAAATATAATTAGAACATTAACATTTTGCTAGATAAATACAAAATTTTATAATGGGCACATCAATCAAATATTGGTATGTCTGACCTTAACTTTTTCTCTACTTTGAATAAGATTTAAAGACACAGCCAAGATATCACAAGCAAAAAACCCCAAAATGTTACCCACAAGCAGGAACTAAGACAGTCCTACAAAACATGTAGGTTTCCAAAAGGAAAGAAATGTTACCAATAAAACAGATGAATACTGAAGAGTAGGGACGGCAAAAAGAATCAGAATTTAGAGTTACAAATTATATTAAAACTGGTTATTTTTACTGTTTCTTGCTTGTGGCAAAAACATGCTTATCTCTGATAAACTTTTGCAAAAAAATACAAATAATTTTCCCTTTTTTACTCATTATTCAAACAAGGGATCATTGAAAAAATCTGGATTCCGGGACAAGAAGAACACAGGGGAAGCTGCTGCATTTTTCTAAATTCAGAATTAACACTAGAAGAGCCCTGAAGAAGAAGAAATCAATTAAATAGTGGAAGCACATCCTTGAAACAATGAGAACTCTGGAATCCAGTGAAACTTTGGGTTCTAATGAAAACACCGTGATATTGCTAATTCTTCTGAAGGTAAAGATGAAAAATAAACATGTATACTCAAGACAATAATATAAATATATGACTCATATGTGACTAAATAGAAAGAAAATCCCATATTTACCACCACAGTTACCTACTTCATCAGTAATATTTGCTTATACACATGATGGAAACACAAAAATTAACACAATTTGAGTACTGCACAAATACTGCATCAAGTACATTACAAGTACACCCAAAATATAAACAAGCATGCAGATTACTGATCATAAAAGAATCACACTAGATTGCAGCCATTTCTGTGCATATGAGGGGTTTTTAAATATACTTTCCCCTTATTTATTGTTTTGAAACAATTTTTTGACAGTGATCAAGCAAAAGGAAAGGTTCAAGCTGCTTGCTGGTAAAGTAAAAAGTTTTTATACTACATTCTTCTCATTTTAAAGAACAGCTTTCTCTGTCCTGACTCTAGCATAAAAAAGTTTGAGATTAGCTGATTTTACTTGGTAGTCATTACTTCATAGCAACCATTTCATGTTCAGGAAGGAGCTGTCATTCTATAGCTACTTTTACATAAGCCTTAATTCTATATGAAGACAATTACAAATAAGGTAGTGGAAAGCATGGACAAGTTTTAAAAAGAGCAACAATACTCTTCTGTTCTGTGCTGGCTTTGCTCCACTAATTGGCTGAATTGTGCAGGATTGCTGGGAAGATTAATTGAGGCTAATGAACTGAGGTGCCTGCAAAGGGCAGGAAAGGCCCAACTCTCCAAGGCTGGTCACAGGAGCTGCTCTCAAAGCAGCAGGAATATACAAATAACCCCAAGACAGGAACAGGAACTTGTTACAAGGCATGAGCACAACCAAATCCACGTAACCCCATTCCTTACCTCTACATGCTTTTCCAAACCTAAGACAAAAGTTGGCAACATAAAGAAAAAGAAAACAAACCTATGCTAAACTAACCAGCTTGCTCTAAATTTAGTCATTTAGTCACCTGTCAGCTGAAGCTGTTCATCCATTCAGAGCTCTGAGATGTCCTCAGATGATGTATTAAATGCTGCTTGGGAGTGCTGGCTGCTGGTGGCTGTGAGGACCATGGCTGGAACATGTGCCACCTCTCCAGAGCAGAGCCAGACTTCCCAAAGGCTCTCCTCAGCCCCACAGACTGCCTGAAGCTCTGCTAATCAATTAGCCCAGCTCCAGGCCAGCCCAGAAAGAGAATGGTTCAAAGGGAAGGGTGAGGAGCAGCAGGACAAAGCTATCTCTTGCACTAGGAGAGCTTTTGATGTGTCCCTGTGCCTTGAGCATTGTTGTGCCTCCGAAGAGACGCATTCATCCATGTTCAGGGCTGCTTTAAATACAGAAATACAGAGCTGCCTATTCACTGGTGATTTACTACCCAACATGCAGGGGACACAAAACAAGTTGGTGCTTTGGAAGCTGTCACTAAGGAAGGGACAGGAGAAGGGGGACGTGGCAGCTCCGTGTGACAGCCACACGAGGGGAGCGCGGCGTTGGCCGCCGCCCCGCAGAGCATCCATCCCCAGGGAACCAGGGCCTCGTGTGGATCAGCAGAATTGTATAATTGCTGGGAATCTGGAAAATTAAAGCTCAGGCAGCCATGAATGCTGGCATTATATACACATAATGTCCTAAGTGTCATTTAGAAGTGCCTGCAACTGAGGCTATAAATTAGGAGATCCACACCTCCCTCTGAAGGCTGTGGACGTTTTAGAGCAGTGGGTCCTTACACAGGGGAAAATAAAACCAGTTTTCCATGTTTCTATGGCCCTTGATGTATTCTATAAGCTCTTTTAATTTAACCCTGAGAGAGAAGTTTCAAAAGCATCTTTTCATTGACAAGGGAATTTCTACTTAAAACTTTAACCAAAATTATCTCAGTTGTCTCTGAAACTCTTTGGTCATATGCTTGTATCCCAGAGCACAAATGACAACGTAGTATCTTCTCAACAAATCCAGTCCTCTTAAAGATTACTCAAGAAGAAGGAGAAAAAGCACTCTGACCTCAGTTACTGAAATTCTAATTTCTTGTTTTTCCTCATGAACGCTAGTAATAACAATTGCATATTTCTATTATTACAGGGCAGTGAGTACTTAAATGTTTTGCTGAGGTATACAGAAATTTTTAAAGCAAAAACACTACTACAGTGCACTCCACATTTAGGGTGTTCTTGCATAAAATACAAATTATTATCATGGAAACAAAAAGAACATAAATGGCATGGCAGAATTCTTGACACACATTCACTGCTCAAAGAAGGAACAAAGAGAAGCTGTTTCAGGAAGAAGAAGGAAATCACTGCAACTCAAAATACAAAGGCCATGACAGCAGCCAAAGGTCAAAAGTTTAAAAGTGTGCCAAGAAAGCTCTGACACTAGCCCAAAATAGGCATGCTGCAAAGTGCCATCTGTGCAATGTATGTAAATGTAAATGTTTTTGTGATCTGTCTGAAAACTCACAGGAAGTATAACCACAGCCTGTGGACAATTACACTTTGCTGTTTCTAGGAAATTCAGGTGCGGGATCTCAGTTCAAGGAGTGAGTCTTCACACTGGCTTGTATTTTGCTTTATAGGATACAACTCCTCTGATAATTCTGTTTTGAATACAATACACACAGAATCTTCAGTGCCTCTGTTGGCTGTTGGAAAAAAACACCACAAAACCAGATGTAGCATTTGGCTGTACAGCATTAAACCTACTAATATTACACTAACTGGATATGCCTCAGTCTCTACTGAGTGTCCTTAAAATAAATTTAAATTTTTTAAAAAGTACTCTTCTTCTCAAATTCCACATCATTTGAGCCAATGTTTTCATCCAATAAAGTACTCTGAGTTTTTGTTTTTAGTCCTCAAAATACATTTGTTTTCACAAAGCTTTAGGGGAATACTTTATTATATATTCTAAATAAATATGGCTTTTAAAGAAAATCTGAAAACTTTTCCTAAAGCAATAGCAACACATTTCAAAGCTTAAAGAATTCATTCATGAATTTCCATCCAAAATTCACTTTAAAGGTATTTTACAAAATAATTTTTTTTAAAAAAAGGAAAGAAACACTGAAACCTTCTCTATGCATTTTATTTCTAAGTTTTACTTGAAAAAACATTGTATGGACACATAAGTGTACATAAAGCATAATACACCGATTTTTTCTTAATTGCACTGCAACTCTATTGACTGAGACTCCTACAATTACAACATTAACCTAAGCACTAAGTTTCAGTGCAATGGCTGGTTAGTGTAATATTGTACTTCAACTGACCTGAAGGTTTAAAATATTCCCCAAAGAAGGGACGTAGCTCAGAACTGAAGACCAAAGCAATTTAAATTTTAGGGCATTTTTTCTAAAATTACCCATATTAAATATGAGAAAGTGAAAAAGTACGTCAAGGATTTGGCTACAAAAGTTACATCACAATTTATCAGTAAAATCTTAATATATACACCCACATATATATATATATATGCTTTTAAATACCTTAACCTACTTGTCAGGGGAAGCATAAAACAAGGTATAGCAATTAAAAAAATAATAATAAACTTGAGTTACAGAAACTAGAAAAAATTATCTCCCTGGGGAACAGCAAATTTAGGTCTTACAAAGCCCTGGATAAAAGGAGGACTGTAATCATATTTGCAAATTATGTGGAATCACAGAAAGTAAAAGCATTGAAGAACAGAAGCAGAGAAGAATCAGTTCTGAAGAAATGTATGAACAAAATCAGGCATGTGGGTGGAATATATTCTGCACTGAGGTTAAAAAAACATATTCACTTTAACTATGAACTACAGGGGGAAAAATGCAATGAGCCTGGAAAATGTTCAACATATTCACAAGAAAAATTTGCAGGAAGAAAAGAAGATTGGTGATTCCAGGAGGATTACAGGCTTCAGGCAGCCATTAGTAAAATTATGAAGTATTTTAGATGAGGATTCATTAGCTACCATAGTGTTTACTTGGTTCAGAGACAAACTGGAAAGGACATCTTAAGTGTAAGATTCTCTACTACAACTGAATGTACAAATTAGAATCATAATGAGACAAAATGCAGAGAGTATTATTTGGGCCAACTTGCAGTTGATGCAAATCTGTATGGAGTTACTCACTACGGTGTTTATTTAAAGAATCTTGTTTTTGAATAATGGAAACACAAAGAAAAATGGAAGAAAACCAGAGCAAGTCTCAGGCCTATCACGTATAAAGTACACAGACTTTGAAATCAACCATGAAGAATGTGTATTAGTTACTCCAGTGACAGCAGTTTGAGGGGGAAAAAAAGGCAAGAAGGAAAAGGATTATGAAGAGCCAAGAATCCATTGTTTAGCTAACTTTGAAGCAATTTAAAAACAAGTGTCCTTTTCAAAACCAGATTACAGGATGAAGTATGAAAACAGAGGACAAAATTTACTAAATCTCTTGTAATACTTAGAAATCAAAGCTCCAGCCATAGGAAATCATGATAATTCAATATAAGTTCTTCAAATAAAAAGGTATTTTCCTCACTTAACTAGGTAAGTTAGTCTATAGCCTTAGCTGGTCCTACAGCTCCCTGCTGGAATTAAGGGTGCAGGACAAGAAACCTAAGGCTGAAGCTTTGTACGGACAAACAGTTTACTGATTTACTAAGAAGAGAGTCCTACAGCTAAATGCACACCAATGTTGCAGAGATGCCTGAACAGGAGTGGTCTGATTCAATTTTAGATCAAGCAGACCATGCCCACTGCATGGACCCCAGGGAGAAAAAGAGCAGTGAGGCAGTTCCCAGCTCACAGTCTCTTTAACAACAGTTTAATTAAAAACTTAACATTATCCGTGGGACCGTTGGTCCTTGAGAAATCTGGATGGTTCATTACTGGCCATCACCCTCACTGGGAGTCTCTTTACTATTCTGAAACTTTAAAGAACCGTGATTTCAGCCTCCCAGTTTCAGGACCATTATCAGTTCTTGAATCAATGTCAGTAACTCATAAAAGCTGCAACTCAGTCTTTATTACCTGGGCTGTCATGGGAGAAGCATTACAAAAGCTCTCACTGCAGGCACATGCTTTGGTCACAAAACAGTTCAGATGATTTTACTGATACTCCTCAGAGGAGTAAGAGTCACAGGAAGACTGCTAACCCTGCCTATAAATCAAGACTACCATAACATTTCTATCTGTAAGAAACACAGAAATAAATTAAGTAATAAAAAATAATCTTTCAAAAACAGAACAAGAGCAGCTACTGGCCTTGCCTCATATCCTGCCAGCGTAAAGAATTCCTGCTCACAAGAAAAACAGTCCATGTTGGAAGCAAGCAGAGAGGCCTGTGGGAATTTGAAAAGTGTAAGGCTATTATTTCTAGGCTTTCATTGCCAGAAATGTGATCAGAGCTCCAGGAAAACGCAGAAAGCAGAAGACGAGGCAATTTCAATGTTAACCACAAGAACGCCGAAAGTCCAGTTATGCATAGCTGTGGCTCTTGAAATTATATCAGTATTACCACATAATATTCATAAAACAGATAGATACCTAATTTTAGTCCAAGAAAAGTCCTTTGGCAAGGTAGCCAGTTCTCCAAAATGTATAGAATGAACTCAGGTATGTATCCAGAAAAAAACAACCAACTCATTTACTTGCTGTTCATAAATGGATGACTTTTTTTTTTTTATTTTCCTACCTGAACCTCAGGACAAAAATACCTCGAAAAGTACGTATTTGAATTCATTATTGCATCCTCAATTCTGGTATTAACAGCAAAGATCTGGAGGGTGGGGAGGCAGACAGGTGGTGGGAGTTGTCCAAAGAATATCCTTAAAGAAATAGCAGCCTGGTAAGAAATAGGTTTCTTTCTCTGTAAGAAATACAGAGCTGGACTGTTTCAATAAATCAGTTCAGCTTCACATGTTGACACGTTTTAATGGCTCCACCACTGACTTGTATATTTTAACACGTGTCCGTAAATACACAGAAATAAGCCGAGCTGACACAGGCAGTTTGAAACCAGTGCAAATATTCAGCTGGGATACTAGACTTACTCAGTTAAGTCAGCCTCAAAAACTACTTTGAAAAGTAAACAAAGCTTAGCAAGTGCATATGCGTGACCGTAAAACACTTATAAACTCCCCATGAGTCCAAATCCTAAATGTGCCAGAAGTCTAGCTAGGGTGCAGCTTCTTTAAAAAAAAAAAAAAAATGGTTTTGAGTGTGTTTCAAATGTATTTGAATAGAAAAATACTGATATGTGACATCCTCATTTTTTAAATTTGCTGTTAAAGGGCTACCAAAATAAAATAAAAAAATCACTTTATCTTCAAAGCAACTATGCTAAGAAGCCTTTGACAAAGTATCATTCCTAAATACACACAGAATAACTATACAAAGTGACATTAGCAGTAGGCCTCTGCATCTCCTGAACACTGCTCTACTTTATTGAATTCCACTCAAACATCCATTGTACTGGTATGTATTTCTCATGATGTCTCCTGACTTCACATATAATCATGCTTTTTTTTAATCTCAGAAGACAGATGATATTTCCTCCTCTTATCAGCTGGCTTTAAAAACAAAATAATAAATAATTAAACACACACACACACACAAAAAGAATCTAACAAAAACTAATAAAAAACTTTATACGGATGGTATCCGAGATTGAAAATGTGACTTGCAAGACCAACCGAACAAAAAACCTAGGACTGACTGACCAAAGGAGAATTCCATTCACCTAATGTAATAAAGAGAAAACTATTTCCTCATCAATTTTCACAATTGCAAGGGATATTTTTAAACTACAAAAGTCTAGGAAAAAATATTTTATAATATTAAATTAAAACAGTAGAAACCTACTACCTGACATCTCAAAACAAATGTTAGTATTTTCTATGTAATCTAACCAAATAGGAGACAGAAATAAAGAAATAGGGACCTTCAAAAATATTTGCTTAATTGTCTTACATTTTTCCTTTCTTTCGCAATATTCTTCCCCTCAATTATTGTTCTATCAATGGAGTGGAAATTGCTTCCTACATCAATCAGTATTTAAGGTAATGTTGTAGATGTATCTTTTAGGTTAATTGCTGCTATGAAAACCTAACACTGTAGATATTTTAGTGCAGCTATTGCAGCAGGATCCCCAGGACCCAGAGGCATCAAGTCAGCACGGAATCTCAGAAGTTCCCTCTGACAGGAGCTCGCAGCCAGGGCTGTGTCAGGACTTGATGGGCATGAGAAGTGACAGTCATTTCTGCACGTCATGGAGAGCTGATCAACCAGCTCCACTTCATTACAGTACAACCCTGCCGTGGCATTCATTACCAGAACAGAAGGGAAACCCTGCCTCCTGCTAAACACCATGCTTGGAAAAAGAAGAAATTTTACGCAGATCGCGTTAAAGACAAAAACGACTTTTGTTGACTCAAATTTGGAAAGCCGTTTTCAAACTGATGGAACAGCAGCATCTAGAAACTAATTAAAATTCAGCACAAAACAAAATGCTTGTTGGCGTGGAGGAAAACATTCTTGCACAGAAATTCTTTAAACCTGTAAAATGCTAGCCTGACGGGCATGAATTGGCTCCTGCCTTCTTATACATGAGAGACACACGAGTCATCGTTTCTTCACCTTTACCTTTGGTAAATTACACCACATCAAGTGTCTCCTGTAATAACTTTTGTGATAGCCCAATTTCCCCTCTGTGATGGCCATTTTCATGCTTGTTTTCTTCCTCTCATTAGGTCAGTTTTTCCCTTGCCTGCATCGTCCTCCCCCGGTACTGGTTTAAAAATAAACAAATAAACAAATTCTGTAGTTAATGGCCATGGCCAAGGGAAAATGAATATGCTATCTGATTTCCTTATCAACATTTAAAAAACGGAACACAAAAAATATTTACTTCCTTTCTAGTCACTAGGCCAACCTTTATAGACTGAATACTTTTCCTGTTAATTCATCTCTCACTTAAAGATCTACCAAGCTCAGGAAGAAAAAAGCAAATCAAGTTTCCAGAAAACGTTCAAAACATCAAAAAAGAATTGCTAAAAATTAAACACACCTACTAACTGCACCATGCTATAAATATTGAATTGGCCTAAATATAACGTATTTATTGACCAGAATTTTTAGAGCTGGATTTAAAAAAAAAAAAAAAAATCTAGTGAGAGTGCACATAATAGAACAGGATGTACTTAGTATTAAGCAATGCTATATCAGATCAAAGGATTTCAGAGCCATTTCTAGCCAGAGAATGACATTATTTATACTACTGTCTCCACAGAGGATAAATCCATTTCTTATTTGAAAAGGTTAGGCAATAAAGGGAGATTTATAAAACTAGTACAAATAATTGGTTTCCTTTCCCTTATCCCCTGTTGGCTGCAGTATTCGTTGGATAACCTTAAACCTCCACCCAGTCTGAGGCAAAACATTTTTACTGAGATTTTACCGTACTGTTTTCCTAAAAATCTACATAATTACCATCATGTTTCTACTGAATCCAACCCCTATTTTAAAGGGAGGTAGACCTACCTATATTTTTTCACAGTTCTCGTTATATAAAACTGGTATTTCACAAAGTCACCTGCACTATTTCACTCCCCTATGGAAAACAACAGCAACAAATATGCAGGAGACAAAAGATGGGAAGATATTTCTAGTTTATAAACAGCAAGATTAAGAATTTATTTAAAAATCATGAAACGCTGCAAAAAAATAAGAAGGTAAAGAGTGACCTTAATAATGTCTGAAATCTATAAATTGATACTAGGTTTATTATGGTTTACTTTTTAGTTTAGTTCTTCCTTAATATCAGTGTTAAGTCAAGTAAAAAAGACAATGACAATATTTAATTTGTTAGCTAGAGGTAGCCCCTTGGGAAAAAAAAAAAAAAAAAAAGGTTAGACATGCTGTGGAAGTCATTAAAAAAACTTCCAAGTAACATTTGTAAATGAAGAGTTCCAAGACCTTATTGCATTTCACACAATGTCATTGACATTATCACCAAGAGGTACAAGCTATTTTTAAAAGCAGGTCAGACTTGCTGAAGACTATCACCAAGTACACTACATGAATAAAATCACTGAAAATTGCTTTTAAATAAATATGAAGAGATGAGACTCTGAAAGAAACCTTAAGTATTTTATGTTCTAGTTATCCATAACAGAGGCAGAACAATGCCAGCAAAGAATAAGAATCCTTTTTTCTTTGTAATTAAAAATGAAATCCAACTAAACCATAATTGTACAGGAGGAATTTCTCAGCAAAATGGTTCAGTGCTGGTTTTCATGATCTCATTTAGCAATTTGATCCTGCTCAGCAGAACACTTGGATACCTAATTATTAGGAAGTTTCACATACTTAAAAACTTCTTGATTTCCAAGGGACAGAAGAATGAGCTTCAACATTTTGCCAAATTACTACTTAAATATTTGGTACTTCACTGATGACAGGTTGCAAATTAATGCAAATTACCACAGGACTTAATGCACAACTTTAACACCTGGGCACCAGAAATTAGGGAATATTTACTCAAATTCATTTCACACAGGCCTTGAAGCAATAAATCAGGCACAATGGCTAGAGTGCAACTTCTTACCTAAAATGGACAAATTAAATAGAACAAAAGAATATTTAACTTGCCTGTAAATAAATGCAGCTTTTGACTTATTACTCCAACAGAGACTTATTACTCTCTATTGGAAATACTCAGTGAATATCCAGCCAGAGGAATGATGTAAAAACCACAGATGTTAGGAGGGAGACTGTCCCCTTAGTTTTCTTAGATTTTAGTAAATCTGTGAATAGCCAATTGTCCTTTATAATATATATAACAAATTGCAACAAGCTAACAATAGGTTAAACAAAATCTAGTCAAGCACAGTTGACATTAGGCTCAGAGTCCTGAAATAAAGTGGTATTCTTCTAAAAAATGTTAAGAAGCAACTGTTGAGTTGGTCACAAGCACAAGAGAATCTTTGAAGGAGAACGACTTAATACAGTGACCATAACAAAATACGTTCTTCCTGCAAAAGGGAAAACAATGAACAAGAATAAAGAGGTGTACTACAGAAATCAAGAAGTGTATTTCAGCAAAAAGAACATCAGGAGAGAACTTAGGTAAAATGTTTGTACCTGACACAGAACTATCCAAACATCTCATAAGAGAGTCCTCCCATCTGGGAACTTTTAACCAAATAACTGGATATGCCAACAAAAATACCAGAGAGGACACTTGCCCTTTTCTCTTTCAAAGTCAGTTTTGTGGATGTGCTTTGTTTCTAATCACATTACGTTCTGTAAACAGATCCACAGTGCTAACAGTCACTGAGGGTGGAAGGGACCTGTCCAATCTTCCAGTCCAACCTTCCTGCTCAAGCATGGTCAGCTACCACAGGGTGCTCAGGCCAACCACATCCAGGCAGGTTTGGAGTGTGGCCACAGACAGAGGCTTCACAACCTCTCCAGGCATCCTGCTTCCCCCTCTCAATAGAGTGAGTTCTTCTGGTTAGATGGAATTTTGTGTGGTTTTGTTTGTGCCCATTGTCTCTCCTCCTGTCACTGGGCACTACTGGGAAGAGTCTATATTCAGACATGGACTAAGATCCTCCTGAGCCTCCAGACCCAACCTCTTCTGAAACAGAGCAGCTCTCCCACGTTTTTAGTGTTAACATTCCAACCTGATCTCCACTTTCCAGTTGTCCCTCTGTAACAACTTCCATAACCCTACCATGTGTCTGAATTACTGAAGCCTCTTCTCACTCAATCAGTTCTTCAATACTGGGAAGTATCTGCAGCAGCTTTCCAGTGCTATACAATTCTATTCCAATCCACTTTCTTCAAAGTAATATTAAGTCATCAAAACTGAACAAAACTTCGGGAACTGTAACCAGGGACAACATATTACACAACACCTCCAGTATATTACACCTGGGACCTGTTTCTGATATTACTTCTCCCTTGAAGTACTCCACTATTCAGACAGAAGCATGCAGCACAGCTTCTAGCTGTTTGTTCAGTTTTGCTCAAATAAAAATTGATGAAAGGAACCATTTTTAAAGCCAGAATCAAAACCATCAAACTTGGTAGTAAAGCATTTTTTCTGAGCAAGATTACTAAGCAAACCAAACCAAACAAACAAAAAACCAGACAATTCCCTTTTTCTCTTCTTTAATCCCATTTTAATTATCTTCCAGCTAATGGAAGTCTACTCCAAATGCTATTTCCTTCTATTGTGTTTCCTTTCAGTTATACTGCAGTGCTCATCTTGGCTAATAGATGCCTGCAAATCAACCAGGCTGCCTGTTTCTCCCAGGATCTACTGACCAGAAGGTACAGCCCAAAAGCTAATGAGCTGCTAAACATTGCTGCCATTGAAGAGAGATGTATTGTGAATTTGCAATTTTGCCAAACACCACACAAATAACTGATGATTCCTGTCAGAAGCTGTAGTGTGAGATCAAGATTGACTCCAGGATAACAATTAAAATGGAATACATTAAGGAACTTGTTATGGATAGGAGCAGCATAAAGCTTGTCACTGACTATGGCTTCATCTCTCTGATGCAGACACCTCATGAAAGCCTTAATGATTTGCCAGGTATTGCAGATGATCAGTCCACATATAAAACTTATTTGGAATAGTCTATAGCTTTGTTTACTGCAGGGAAATCATAAATTTCGTTTATTTTGGAATATAAATCTCTTACATGCCTAGACAGAATAATGGCTAAATCATTCAGAAGTATTACCATACAGTCATTTCATTCACACAATTAAAGATCTGATCTACACAAGAGCCTGAATTCCACACAGACATTCACTCCCATCTGCCTTAGTTCCCATTTTACAGCAGAAGAGCAAAAGGCAGCTCAGAACTAGATTCACACCAAAGGGTTTTGACAAATGCACTCCTGGACTTGGTACACAAATCCTTGGCACAATTTTCTTTAAACACCAAAGCCCTTTCATGTTCACTAAAACTTTCACAGCAGAAGCTATGCAGGAAGAAAGTGAAACTTCAAAATTTTAGCGATGTGTTTTATCACTGTATTCATAAACCACAACTGTCCAGTTCTAGATGTCAAAAATGCATCTTTTGCAAGAAAAAGGGAGCTATTCTTTCCAAATATAGCAACATTTGAAAGTGTCCTTTATTTACATTCAGTGACTCAGTGGTCAAAGCTCTTGCCATATGTTATCATATCCTGAGGGACCATTTCCCTAATCATCCAGACTGCTACAAGAAAGGGTCAGAGATGTTTGTTTTTGTTTATTCATTTAAAAAACAATAAATAATTACATTTTTTAAAAGATCAGTTCACTCATGACCACTTAATATTCACATTTACTTTGCTCTCTTTCAGTGAACCTGTCCAGAATGTCAGACTGCAGATTTCAGTATGTTCTTCCAATTATAACTTTTCGTGCCACTTGAGTTCTGAAGTGCAGTGAATTTTACATAATGAAAAGAAAGCTACAACAGTACAAAGCCCAGGCTTCTGTGGAAGGCTGCTAGTTTAAATGAGAAATGAAAACAAGGCAGCAACAAAACCAGATACATTTCAAATCAGAGGTAAAAATAAAGCAATACACCAAGCCAACTTCAGAACTTTTCTATTTATAATGTATTTTAACTCCTCACACCAGGAGGTGTGCTTTTACAAATTAAAATTGTAATTTTTTTATTACTTTTTTTTACTAGTTTGCTGTGCTTCATTAGATAAATTCCAAGCTTGACTTTTTGCACCTAACAAAGCATAAAAGACTAAATCTATGAACCACTGCTTTCATTATACTCTCCCTTTTAAGGCCAAAACCCAGCTTTCAAGCAGCACTGAACATTATCTAAGTGCAGTGGCTCATGAAATATTGGACATTAAAATCAATCAGAGTTTATCCTGGGAGTCTAGACATAAAATGAGATGTTTCTCATGTAACTTTTAGAAATTAAATAGGAGAATTTTCATCACTGTAGCTGATCATCATTGTATGGGTGAAAAACACATGGACTGAAGAGTACAGACATTTTTCTGCTTAGGGAATACCTGTTAAGTGGATCTGTGAGCAGTAATCAGACAGGAAAAAAAAAGGCATTCTCCAAGGACACATACAATTAACAAGCTGGAACCAACTAAAGTCAAGTGAAATCCATTAGAATATAAGTTCCTCAAAGTTCTGTTCATACCTCTCTGGGTGGCCATGTGCTGCTTAGACATGTACATGCAAAAAACCCTAATGTTTCAAACAACTAGAAATCTAAGAGCAATACTATAAAGCCACCCTAAATAATACTCTATGCTGGAACTCTAATTTGAGCATGTTTGAAAAGCAAAAATCACTCTTTGGTGACATGAATTGAAAAAAAAAGCCATCCACAAACCCCAGTATTTCTAGTTATTAAATGAAATTAGTTTTTTTTTTTTAAATAGACATTCATTTTTTTTCCCCAAGATGATTTGTAAGGAAGATAAATAAAAATAAAAATAAAAATAAAAATAAAAATAAAAATAAAAATAAAAAATAAAAATGCCTTTGGTTATATTCAACCTTCATTGCCAGTGTAATATAGGGATTAGATTCCAGGCATTTCTCACAGAAAAATACTGATACGAGCAGGGAGGATTGTGGCATATTGCTGCCAGACTATAAATACGTATTTGGTAAAGGTATGAAAATATAATACTCCATCAGATACTGTCATCTTTTTGGGGATTTCTCTCTATACAGTATTTATGCCTATGTGGGTGCATTTCCTTGTTTGACTTTAGCCTAATGATCAGCTGAACTTTTAGAATTCCACCTGCTGATGTTCCTTATTTTCACCTGTTATATTAACCTTAAGTAATAACATTTCATAGGTACCAATGTTTCTTGGCTGGATTACACTGCTGTGTTTGGTTACTTGAAACAAAAGTCAAATCAAGCCGAAGCAATCAAATTTTCACTGCATGAAAGATTTATTCTTTTAAAGTTCCTAAATGAAAAAGAATTTGTCAATTCACAAAACCATGTGGAGAGAGTTTGTTCAGACCAACTGCAGAAAAATGTACTTAGTGTAGTAGCTATCTAAATAAATCTGTGTTTACAATATTTACTGTTTAGTATAATGTTGTTGCACTTCACTGCAGGGGTTTAGGTCAAATGAATAGGACTAGTCTACAGGAAATAAACAGTTATGCACGAAACCCGTGAAATAATATAAATCTTTTAATGGTCAACTTAGTTTTTCTGGACATAGAATGTAAATGAATGATGTGTCTGAAGTTCAGACATGAATACTCTTTTGGTATATGTACAAGTTTTATTTTAAAATTGAAGGGTTATATACTTTCCTTATGAAACAAATTTAAGAAGGTAAATTCATCTATATCTGCAGACACACATCTTCAGAGGATTTGAGTCTTTATTAAAGGCAATATAGTTGCTCTGTAGATCAGCACAAGAATTGCCTTGCTTCAGCTGAAGATAAAACAAATTTTTACCAGCTTCAGAGAAGTGAGAGCTAATTAAACGAGTAGATGTCTTTAGACAATTTGCTGAAAAATTGTGCATCTCTTCCATCATGTTTAATAATTAAAAGTTTCCTTGGTTTAATTTTATGAAAGTTGTACGTTTTCTAGACTGTGAATTTCTAAGAAATCATTATCTCACTGTTGAAAATCATGTTGTTCTGTAGGTTTTTGGATTTTTTGGCTGGGATTTTTTTTTTCTTGTGTGTGTTTGCTCAGCAACTCAATACCAAGTAAAGTGCCGACATGGAAGGAGTTAAAATATTTATTATGAATTAACATAACGTGTGGTGAAATTTCAGTTTGAAAAATTGAGAGCTCTGAAATGCTGAGAAGACCAGTGGTGGACTTCTGATGTGTGTTGGTTTCTCAGCAAAAAGCATGGAGATGGATATGGTGTTGAGTTTCTTTTCAACTATCACGAATGTCACGCCTGGTGGAACAGAGTGAGTTGAAGGAGCTGAGTGACCAGAGGAAATCTACGAGCCTTTGCATTCAGTGTGAATCTTTCATGTCTTTGAGTCTTTTAAGTTTTTCTAAAACTAAAAGCAACATAAGTGAATACTTGATTCTGGGTCAAAACCACAGCACATTGTCTCAGAGCCCTGCAATAACTAGCAGCCTAGACCATGATGCAAGAGCTTTATACAAAATAATTATTTCAACATTTTTTACAAGGATTCATTCAAACAAACATCTGAACAGCTGCTAGGGTGAAGTATTCACAGGGATTGTGCAAGACTAGAGAGCTCTGCAAATCTCTGAAGCTTCAGAGGCACTCAGAATTCGAGGTCCTTCATCCCACTGTTCGTTGATGTATTTCTGCCTCCTAGTCAGACACCCTTGCTATTCTCCGCAAGTGATGCAGCTTTTAGCCACTGACATCTGGCTGATGGACAGCAGCCAGCTGTATTCCATGCCAGCAATTCTGAAGGACATTTTTTCTTGGATTTTTTTTTTAAATTTGTTTGTTTGGAGGGGTTTTGGTGTGGTTTTTGTTGATTTGGGTTTTTTTTTTTGGTGTGGCTTCAACACACAGAATGGCTGAAAGAGAATAAAAAGAAGAAGCAGAATACTTGAAATTTGCTGTTCCTATGGGATCTGAGGACTTGGGTTGAGTCAGGTTTGTTTTTTTGGCAGAGCTGTGATTGTAAAGGCGGCAGCATTACTCTGTAGATTATTATTTTTGTTCTTTTTCTTATTTCTTTATAAATTCAGATTGTGTCATAAAGGTATTATTATCAGAGCCACATTTCAAACACAGAAACACCCAGTTATCTTGCAAGAATCAAGTGTCCAAACCAAGAGAAAGTTGTTGCTGAGATTCTAGTTATTAGCTCTTAAAAAAAACCCAAAGAAGTACCATCTATGCATTTCTGTCAAAAATGCCATTGTGAAACTTAGTGGAACAGATGTATCTTTTCCTAATTGTGTAGATTGGGGGAAGATTGTTTCTTTTTGGTCCTTTTTTTTTCTTGTTCTGAAATCTACAGCAGTATTTATGATTTTGTAACACCTTTGTTTCACGTATTGCTTAAAAGCTCAGCAGGGCTTCTCACAGTATATAAAACAAAGCTCTTTTGCCAGGATGCAGCTTAAAACAGTTCTTCTAGGAAGCTTTTTTAAAAATCTTCATATTTTTTAGAATTCTTTTCCTCTCTTTGTGCCTGTATGAGTGTGCACAAACGCGTGCATATGTGTTTGCTTTCTGCTGTTTGCCTGAAGTGGTGATGCTAACACAGCACACTGTACATTAAGGCTTCAGAGAGCTAAAGTGTGAAGTTCAGCTTCTAGCTAAACATCACCACTGAGCTAATCTCCCATTTAGGAGACCGATCCATCACGAATATTTACAAGAAGGGAGAGTGCAGTTCAAAATTAAACAGCATATGGGTGCAGCTATCCCTGCTAAAATGGCCAGCGTGCCTGGTATTGTGTGTGGAAGATAACGGGGACAGGTGGTAATCTGTCTTCTCTGAGCAGAGACAGCTGGTATTTTCCTTGGGCGTCAGTGCTGCCTCTCTGTGTGCTCTCACCTACCAGCTGATATCCTGCTTGTTACAACAATACCAAGTGGGTATTAACCCTTTGATCTACCTCTGTTTGATTTCCAAAGCAGGGGGTGTCAGACTACCTGCGCATAAGCTTGGTGATTTAATATTTCTGGTAATAGAGCTGTGTTCGTCTTGGCTTTCTGACCTCTCCACACGCATTGCTGTGATATTTAGCAGCAGATGGTAGATAAAAATCTTAAGTTTATGTAGGTTTTTTGGTTGTAAGTGTCTGATAAAGCTCCATACTGAAGGAAGGTTTGAGAATCAACCCTCTTTCATTTAGTTAAGGTCATATGGAAAAGAGATACAAAACAATTTTAACATCACTTGTATTTTCTTCCAGCTACGTTGCTTAATATTCAGCTATGTGTAACTTCTCCTTTCTGAACACATTGATTTGGTTCCCAGCATAAGTATGATGTTTTGTTTCTTTTTTTTCTGAAGAGAGCTTTATTACTCACAGCTGTTTGCTCTCTTAAATATTTAGCAACTGTCGAGGCTCCGGGGTAACCAGGTATTGATGATCCATGAAAGGCAGAGGGCACAGCTTTCATGGGACTCTGCTTCTGGGGCCTGGCCAGGGGGAGCCACAATTGCCCAATCTGACATGGCTGTGTTCAGTTAATTGACAAAATGAGCCAGGCTCAGATTATTTCATCACACCCAATGTTGGGCTTGGAGCCCCAGATGAGCTGGGGTAGTGCTGATCTCCTCTGAGGGACAGGGTGAGGAATAGCAGGAAGCTCTGGGAATTTCCATCACAGGAGTTGTCCTTAAAGCCATGTCTGTGAGATCAGCTGACACCAGCCCTGGAGGAAGGAAAGGGAAAAAGGAGCACCTGCTAAAGGATGGTGATGTGAGGGGAATGCAGCCACTGCAGCCTCTGAGGGAGTCCAGTGTTCAGACACTTTATTTTTTATCCTCAGCCAAAAATAATTTCATGTCTTTATCTGAACAGACCACTAGCAGTGGTGTTTGTCATTTTAGAAACCATGTTTAGGCTTGGACATTGTATTTTACAATTTTTCTTTCACCGCTAATAAAAATTAATGTAATAAACTTGGAGGGAAAAACCCACACCAGATTTCAAGCACCAGCAGAAAGGTTCTGTCCAGAAGAGGAGCATGAGCTTTGTACAGTTCTACTGAGAGTGCTGTTGAGGCTTGAATTTCCAATGAAAATTTTGGGAAAATTTTGGGAAAATTTTGGTAAAGTAGCAGCAGAAAGGTTCTGTCCAGAAGAGGAGCATGAGCTTTGTACAGTTCTACTGTGAATGCTGTTGAGGCATGAATTTCCAATGAAAATTTTGGTAAAATTTGGCAGTATTTTGTCTGGTTGTCTTTTTTTTTTTTTTTTTTTTTTTTTTTTTTTTTAAACTAAGGATAGAAGAAACATCAGATAAAAGAACTGTTGCAACTATAACCTTCAATGTAAAAGATCACTGTAGATATTATTTTCTCCTAAACAATTTAAAGTAGAGAATGTCAACATTATTTTCAAGTTTCAGTATGGATTTTTGATTTTTCAAGTTAACCTTGCTGAAGAAGTGCAAAATGGGAAGAAGTACTGCAAAATAAACCCTCAAAAATCAGTCAAGTCCCCACAAAAGTCATGCTGCCAGAAGTCAGAATTTCATCCAGTCTCCTCAGAAAGAACACTGGTGGGGCAATGATCTAGTTCCAGTCATGGAGAAATGCTGGATATCAAATGATTCTTCTGACTTGAAGAAAGCATAACAATAAAATGTTTACTAGCCTGGAACTGAAATCTGAGAAAGATATATAGCAGGCCAATTTATAAATTTTACATGGAAAGAGATTAATCTAAGGGAAGTGACAGAATATAAATGTTTTCCGGTTGTCTCAGGCACATGGGTTTTTTTTTCTTTCCAAAACTGAGTACAACACAAGTTATTAAATTCAATAGAGTAGGTGGTGTGATTCTTGGGGTGTCCTGTGCAGGGCCAGGAGCTGAAATTCATGATCCTTGTGGGTCCCTTTCAGCTCAGGATATTCTATGAGAGTGCCACTTTCATGTGCTTATTCACACTCCTTTACCAGGAGCTCTCCTCCCTGAAAAGTACCTGTTAAAAACCTTAGCCTAAATATAGGCTAAGTATCAGCTAGCACATAGACTTTTCCTAACTACATTGTGTCAAAACAATTCTGCACGGTTTACACAGCACAATTCAACTCAGATTTTCTCCAAACAGGGTGCCTTGACAGTGGCTGCACATGGAGTCAGGCTGCCTCCAAGCAGGGATGTAATAATGGTAGGGAAGAATAGAGGCAAACAGCTGGGACCAAAACCTCTTAACTTGGCTAAGCAGTAGCCATAAGAGCACATCTGTTCTATTTTGACAAAAAAGCTGCTCGTGTCATATCAGCCAGCTCCCCAACCCTGTGGGGCTGCACACACAGAGGAAAGGGATGAGGTTATCCTCCACTCCCTCCTTTCTGAGCCACACAGTAACAAGAGCAATTGCAGGATGGGGATAATGCAGCCTAATACTACAGCAGCTGCAATCCAGAGAAGAGAACTCCACAGTACTGGAATTTCTCTTGCACTCAAAATAGCCTGTGCTGGCTGTGCATTTCCACATGTAAGAAATACCTTTTTAGGTTTTTTTTTTTTTTTATTCTTTGAGAAGATTTACAAAGAAAGAGTAAGCACCTGAGAAGGAACAGTCTGCTTCTGCTGCTGTTCTTTTTTTGAGCCTGTATCAATTCACAAATATTTAATTACCTATTATATTTTTAAGCTATTAGATAAATTACAGCAGGTTTGTGTTGTGATTTAGATAGAGCAAGCCAGAGCAGCTACACCCAGTCCCTTTAATGGCAGGTTTTCTCTGCAGAAACAAAGTACACAGACATCCAGGCACATAAAACTCTCTCGCGTAAAACTGATAATAAAATAAACCTTTCCAAACTATAGTCAGGTTATTTATTTTAGTGGAGGCAAAATCATCCCCATTTACATCTCCTCTATCTTCTTTTCATTCATGACAATGTCCATGTGCACAAACTGGACAAAGAATTGCTGATCCTGCCACACACGAAGCAAGTGGTGGCAGCAGGCTGGTTTAGTCTGCATCTGAATTGAAAAATCCTGGAGACCCAAGCAGCAAATCAGGTCTGGACCATGTCTGGGACTCACTTCAGGCTGCCAGCTCAGGTGGGAAGCATAACTGGCTGCAAACTGGTGGGAAGATGTCACAGGGCAAAGCCCAAGTTCAATATCCAAAGGCTGGGACTTGGTACCTCTGCCTGGGAAAGTGTCTGCAACAGCACTTTGAAAGTACAACCCCACCACTCCCTGCAGCTTGTCCTACTCTCCCTACCCTCTCTTTCAGCATGTTCACTCCTAGTCTAGGCTGTAAGCTCTATTTGATCCTGGGAGTGCTGGATTTCATTCCATGATCAGTACAGAAAAGGGTGAAAAGCAAGCAAATTTAATGCCTTCTTGACTTGCTCAGTATCTATACCTATAAACTGAAGGTGGAGGAGAGGGTGGTGAGTGTTTGACATATTAATTAATATTCTTCTAGGAGGAAAAATTTTAAAAATGCATTAGAAGAAAGTTATTTAATTTATATTTTCATACTGAAGAATTTACTTACAGATAAGAAGAGAATTAACAGTTCTGTCACATATCATAATAACCACGTAAATATAAATAAGCCAGCCAAAGACATTATAACCAGAATAGAGGCAGTCATTTTTTTTTCTTGTAGTATGTGACTTCTGAAACTCTGGGAAAGGTTATACACCATATTTTTGCAAAAATTCATACAGGAAATTAAGTCTTTTCTCCTGTCGCTCATTCTAACATGGGCTGAACAAAAATACATTTGCAAGCTGTTTATACTTTTGTCCACTTCATTTCTTTGAAATAATCATTATACATTTTTAACCAAAAATAAAGATATTTTTAAAGAATCTCATTTAATTAGCAGAAAAGGTAAGGCAATCTCTCATTGCATTTACCTGAATTTTCATTTTCTCACATAGAACTGTGTGCACGAAAATTATATATATATATTTTCACTAAGAAAAGTTTGAAAGACTACGACTCTGAAAAAGACCTGCTGGATCAATATTGACTTTCATTGGTGCATCTCTTGATTTCCCCCCTAAGAAAGAAAGTGCTGAAGTTATGAAAAACAGCTAAGAGAGTCACTTTAGTGCATCAGATTTATGACAACCTGAAATCTATTACTTTCTCCTATGAACTCAGGCATAGTTTGGCAGTGACATTATTTTCAACTCTTTCCATATGATTAAAAGCTGACGGGCTTTGGGGAAGGGGGCCTGGACAACGCATTCTCCAGAGAAACCCTCCAAGCACGGTGATTCTGTAAAGATACATCTTTAAACCCATTATTAAAAACACTTCTGAGTGTATTTTCAACTACTATTCTTAACAAACGAACCTTGCTGCAAAAGACCTTCATGCAGACTAGAAAACAGATTATTCAATGATGTTCAAAGGCTATAAACCTGCAAGGCCACCTCACACCAACTCGAATCAACCATCTTCTCTAGCTGTCTGTAGAAAGAGACAATGCACAACCAACCTCGGTAAACAGCTCAGTGAGAGCATTTGCTTGTTTCAAATACGAAACAAACTAAACAGAGATTTGTACCAATGGTGCACTCTAAATCAAAGAGCAGACCAGTGCTGACTGCTCTGAAAACACAGACTGCAAAGTATCTAGCATGTTTGTGCGAACCATCTAAAATGGAAAATATCTCCATTAAATAAGCTTGTTAAATGCTGACTGATGCGATCAAAAATTACATTGAGCTTGCCAAAGTCAACTAAGCATTGTCCTTCCAGCAGGTGTTATCTGCTGCTCCAGAAAACTGTCATCGTGCCACCTAATAGAGATGGTCACTGCCCACCTGGAGCAACAAACAGCCCAGAGATCTGATACAGCACTCTGTAATTGGTATTATCCTAAGGATGTAGGCTATGAATGTGCAGAAGTTTGATTGAACTTTGCTGTAGATACAGCCTTCCTCCCCAAGTAATTTATTTTTCTTTTGCAAATATTCCATATCAAACCAAGATACATTTTGTAGATTTTGTATCAGTCTATTTATACGGACTAGTTTAATGTAGATCACTTCATGGAGAGATAAACCCCAGCTGGGGGAACAAAAATGCGTAAAGAAAGAAAAATAGCAAATAAAAGTGAACCTTAAGGACAGACAAGTTTCTCAAGATAACTAGGTCTTCAAAAGAAAAATGAAAAATAGTAGTAATAATAGAGATTAACAGCTCCTTTACTGGAAGTGGGCCCAAGGCTGAGGTAAAAGCTAAGTACAGGATTCCATGAATAAAAGCCAAATATTCTCCCCATCATTAAAATAAATTAAAATCTGTTCACATTAGAGTTTCCCATTTTTAACTGAAGAGAAAAAAGCCTGAGGCTATTTTTGTATCCTGCTTACCAGAAAACTATTAAATAAATGAAAAGTTATTGGATTTAAAATTAACTTTCTCTCCACTCACTAACAGAAGAACATGCTTGTATCAGTAATGACTAAACACAGATCAGTTCTGCCCTCACATATAGCCTTTTTCTACTCCATCTTGAACTAGAATCCAGGTATTTTGAACAGCAAGATTCCCTGCCTCCTTAAATTTATCATAAGATCTATGCTGAAATGGCAGCCAAAGGAGATTTCACATTACACTCTCTCCAAAATCTTCCTGTGCATTACAAGCACTCGATGCAGAACTGCAGGGATTTGGCCTCTGCTGCACTAATGAACAAGTTCAGGTGCCCACAGTCACACCATAAAGCCAACTTTCCCCAGGACATACACAGTACGTCCCACAGAGACTTTTATTGGCTAACAAGTCTTATTTCACACCACCACTAATCCTTTCCCCAGAACAAAGCTGCAAGAGAAACAGTAATTCTCTACCCAGGAACCTTTTATTATGAATTAGCTCCAAATTATCATGATTGCTATTTTTCTAAACAAAATGGCAAAGCATGCTCCAAAAGCATTTGTAAATATTTAGAAAAAATTTTACTGCATTACTAAAGAAACTACCCTACCTTATATTCCAGGGCTGTCACAAAGAAACAATTACCTTCCCATCACCATAAAGCTGCTTCTCCCCACTGTAACAAAGCACAGCATCTGCTGGCATTAACTTTATTTCAATCCATAAAAAGGGGGAGGGCTTTCAGACAGTACTTTCCAACATATTTTGAATAAAATCCCCTTCCATAAAGAGCGCTTCTCTCCCTCTAATGAGCCCTAGTGTAGCATTATTTCTTCACAGGTCTTGTTGTAGAGGATCTCTTATTTCCACCCATACCTTGAAGTTCCTTGAGAAGGTGAAATCTGCACCATTTCCCAATCAGTGCCTTAAAAATAAAGCTGCAAAGCCTGCCATAACTTTTTATAGTGGCCATATTACTTCTTTTATAGATGATACAGTAAATCTAAGATACAAAACTAAAATGCACAGGCCCATAAAAAAACTTTACTGCATGCAGTAATTGAAAATGTATTTTGTATTTTATTTTTTAAGGTAGAATTTCTCTGTGTATTAAATTAACAGAGTTTTGAACAAGATGCCTGAATAAATTTCTGCAGAATTTTTACTTCGAGTAAGATATGCACAAAACTTACATAATGCATACATGTATGCTTAATTAAACAATTTAAATCATAATGCTAGTATAAATTTAATTTAGAAGACCAAAGATATGTTATATAAAAAGTTAAAATGTTTATTAATTCAAGCAATTGAATCCATACGAACACTGACATATCCTCACGTTCCATTCAGTTGTCTCCCTTGCAATTAAAAAAAGCAATGCCATGTGTTCCAAAGTTTGATACTCTGCTAGACTTATAGAAGAGTCTACCTGTGATTTTTCATTCCCACTATGCACATACATTTCAGATTCAGTTTCAACTCATCAAGCAGCAGAATCTCCCGTACATCTATAGTGGGAACAGTTAGATGCAAATAATCATCAGGCATTAGGCACACTAAGCCAAATATCTCAACAAATCATCTTAGCCAAACTAATACCCTCCAAGGGAAGTAATTATTATCTCTCCAAATCATTTAAATGGAAAGACGGAAGCTCAAATAATTAAAAGCCAAGAATAAAGAGATCATTACTCTTAACGTGCCTTCCTGTGCTTTAGGTCTCAGCCACAACCCAGTGCTGAACTGAGAGCCAACACCACACATCACCAGGAACACTTTTACAGGGGCAAAAATTACCAAATTCCAGAGGGGCTCTCAACACACTTTCAAAAAATATAAATCCTTGGAAATAACAGACACACAAAATTTCACCTAGCTTGGGCAGATCCATTAAAAGGAGTTTTCTTGGTTTCTTGTAGGTAATGATCCTATTTCCAGGCCTGCCCTGTTAGTGGCCTTCTGTCCCCTCCCTAAACCCCCTGGGCAGCTTCAGGAGCCTTTGTTCCCAAGTTAAGCTCCTGCAGCTGCCCCAACTCCACACTCCAAAGAATACCAAAATCCCTAAGATCCAGAAGAGAAGACATGAGCTAGCCCATTAAGGACTAAATGTGCAGGTATAACAAACAGCATTGTCAGAAAACAGCTATAATTTTAAGAGCCCCCAGAAAAAGGGGAAGAGGGGAGGAAAGTGAGGAGGCATGAAGCCCTGAGGGACTGGCACCTTCTGCCACTGGGCAAGACTCTTCATTTTCTTACACAATCCCAGCTGGCAGATCTGGTGAAGCTGAGTGCCCACAGGCTGAGGAATTAAAAAACCAAACAAACAACAACAACAACAACCACCACCAACAAAAAAAAACCCCAACAAAACAAAAAACACTTTACCTGCTTCGTGCTGTGCACACATCAAGACGCTTTTAAACAAAATCTGCTGAGCAAGACTAGCGCGTAACCAGCTCCTTTCAACTGTTTCCTGCTCTTTTGGTGGTCTATGGCTTTTACAAGATGCCATCAAGATGAATTACAGACAGAGACAGTAACTAAAGTCTGGTGAATAGTTAATGCCTTTGGATGTAGACCACAGACCAATTCAAACTTTCTGCTCTCCTCTTTAAAGATACCACACAGAGCTTCATGCAGTCTTGTGTATCAGTTCAATACAGCAATACTTCAAGTAAATGTTTAAAACGCAGAACAAACACAAACCCAAAAACTTTAAAATAAATACACATTTTCTCATTTCAGTATGATATGACCAAAGGAAATTACTTTTCCCATGAAAGAAAAGCTTATTAAAAGCTACCACTTTTCCAACAATGCTTCTTAAGTTCTCTTCTGCCCCTTCTGCTTTGCTTGGATTCACTAAAGAATAACAGTATTTCTTCAAGACATTAATGTTTCTTAGGAAGCTTGAATAGTCTGAACAGCAAACTGTACGCTTACTTTCTCATCCTGTGACTTCCCTTACTGTATTCTTAATTGAAGAATAAATAACTGCAGTGAAATAAACTCTGGTGCTGATTTAAATTCCCAGAGCAGTATGAAAGCTTAAGTACAGCAAAACAAGCAGTCTTTTACCTACTGGTTTACTTTGTAGGCACAGAATTGTTTGTACCTACTTCAAGCTGTAGCTGTGGTCAGGGTAGTACACACACACATAGTTTAACAGAGACAGAATCCCTGCATCCACAGTCCGGGAATTACAGTCCTCACTGGCATTTCCATACTGTATGAGTTGACTTATAGTCTCAGACTAACTCTGAACTAATAAAACTACACTAGGTTGAGCAGAAGTCTCATGTATCCCAAACTTTTGAAATTTGGCATAATCCATGCAACTTTTCTGAGCCCATTCCCACTTTCAAATGTCCTTTTTTGTGCATGTGAGTGGATTCAGCATTCCAGTAATTGTGTCACTGATGAGTCACTTGTACCTTATCTCCCTACTTGTGTTTCACAGCTCAATCAAAAATCCTCTCAGATTTTCTAATGTGATTCCAGGTCCTGTTAAGCATCACTCCCCTAACAGAGTATGGTCCCATAACGCAAAACTCCTGAACATATACCTTTCATGTCCAGACATATGATGTGGCACTTCAATGCAAGCACACACTTGCCAGGCCATTCAGATCAAATACAGAGAGTGGACTTAGCTTTACCACTACTGGTTTATCTGGGTTTTTTATCTTGTTTATCTTACTTATGTGCAAATCCTGCAAATTGTGACTGATGATTATTGGGTAAATGCATTTTGAACCATGCACATCTATTCTTTCCACCTCTATCTACTAACCTAGTTGGTCTCTGTGTGTATGTTTAGAGGAAAGGGTCACTGCTTGACTATTTCCACAAAGAAGTCAGATAATTTGAAGAAAAGTAGATCAGTTTTTTACCATTAGTTTGCACTGCTCTTCTACAGACAAGCTGTACTCACACTCATCTAATCCTCTAGGAAGACTGGTTTAAATCGGGTTTCTTTTTTGTCATAATTGAAGTCAGGAAAAAATTAAGCTCACTTTCTTCTTTCCAGTAACAAAATATTTAAATGATGACAGCACACTGGAGGAGCAAAACCAGGGGCTGTAACTGCTAATTACTGCTCCCATTTTCTACCCTCCTAACTTTGAAGCTCTGCATCTATTCCATGACATAGAGCAGAAATATGCATGAGTTGCAGTTCTCCCTCTACACCAGGGATAACTAATTGACAGCCTGAAGGCTGAATCCAGCTCTGGAAGATGGTTTTACTTGGATCCCACGATGGCCTAGAGCGAAACTGCACATCGTGCACTGTGCTGAACAATTTGCTTAGCCCACAGGAGAGCGGGAAAGAGAGAAAGGGAGCGAGGAGAAGGAGGGAGTGGAAGGAACAAAAGAACGTGGGTGATGGCTGAGGGGCTAGAATAGAAGTGTAACAGTTCCAGCACTTCCCCACCTGCCCAAGCTGCCTGTCCAGAGAGCAGCTTGTGTGAGACAGAGCTGGAGCACGCTGGGTCCATCAGGACCCCCAAACTGGGCTAAGCCAGAGGAGGGACCACAACCACACCAGGCTCTCAAGCTCACACACCTTCTGTGATGAGCTTTTCAGAAATGCTTTTGCCAGATTTACTACATAATCAGGGAGGACTATGAGTAAACTGGTGCCCCAAGAACTCCTACAAAAAGCACAGGGGGTAAGGCAGCACCAGTCCCACATGGGAACTACAATCTCTCCAACAGGAGGTCAAACTGACAGAAAAGACAGTCTGGAGGTTCCTGGCCTACACACAAAATCTTCACATCCTCTATCATAGAACCACAGAATAAACTAGGTTGGAAAAGACCTCCGAGACCATTGAGCCCAACCTGTGACCTAACATCACCTTAGCAGCTAAACTGTGGCACTGAGTTCCTCATCAAGTCCATGCAATAAAGCAAATGGCCTGAATTTGAATTTAGACACTGTTCCTGAGCATGAGTGAAATTAAAATCAATGACTCTCATCTGCTTCTGCAGGAGCAGTCCTAAACTCAGCAGGAACACAGTAAACAGAAGGAAGAAAAACAAGTGTCCGTGTTTCCAGCATTTTCTACAGCACCTACGTATTTCACTTTTTTGGCCTTTGCTCTCTGGGCAGCAGAGGGTTAAAGACTCAATCATCTTGATATATTCATCTGAGCCATGAGCAGCTGGCAGGGAGAAAACAAAAAAATAATGAAGCCCATAACCATAGGGAATCAGCAATACAGGCTCTAGAGGAATAAATCCAGGAAAATGGAAAATTACAAGTTAGAGAACTATTTTTCATCCCAGCACCACCCAAAAGGGGTAATTTTTGGAACATTTCAAAGGGTTTCCGAAGTTCTTTGTAATTAGTGCTAAAAATTGCTATGAAACATTTAAATTAGTCCTTAAAACAGAGCAATGAAGAGCAGTCTTGTGAGTCTAAAAGAGAACTGCAAGAGATCCCAATCTCTCCAGAACTGTCAGATTTTTTGTGACTTTCTGAGGTCAAGATTTAATTTCTTCCTGCCTCAGTTCTTCTATCCAGAAAACAGCAACAGTAAGACCACCTTCATTCCCAAATACGGATATATTAAAGTATTATAAAATGCCTTTAAAAACTTCTTTTGAAACACCTACTCATAAATAGGAGGACTTTTCATTATATTCTTGCAAAAGGAAAACAATGCTAAGGTTCTGAACTAGAAGTATCCCTTGATTCTTTTTCTCCTGTATAAGTGACAAAATTTACTAAAGTGAACTTGCCTCTATGATTTTGATTTTTTACTTTGGAAAAATATTGTGACTATTTTGGGGTATAAAAACCTAACTACTTTAGCTACCATGTTAAAATGAAACAAGTTGCAATGTTCACCATTACACCTTTTATTAATACTGAAGGATTGGTTCATCCCATTCAGAGTGGAAGAGCTACATATTGAGATTATTATATTTTACTAGCTAATTCCATGATGGCAGTTTTGAGTATTTCAGTGTCCATTCCTTCAGCAATTATTACTACAAGTCTAATACATTTCATTTTATAAAGAAACTTTGCTACCATATGAAGTATCTTGCCAAAAATGCTGCTTGATGCCTACTTATAAAAGGACAGAGCTTTACACTGGATTTTATGTTTATTCAGAAAGTGAAACGTAGGTAAGTTTTCATTTATTTTAAGGAAAACTAGATCTGTTAATAAACCAAAACCACAGGTATTACAAAGAGCAGTCTAGAAGACACCACTTTAAAAAAATCTCAGTAAAGTTACTTTATCAGTGGAGCCTTTCCTGTTTTAAAACCACATCACACACTAAACCAAGGAACTAATTCCACTAATAAAACTGGAGCCATACGAATTCTCTTCAGATAAAGATGTCTACAAGAGAGACTTGCTAGTGTCTGACGAAAAATTTAAGAACAGCATGGTATTCAAGGAATCTGCTTAATTATTGCCATCCTACTCTTGAAGAATTTTTAGTCTACATATTCCGTATACTTTCAGGTGAAAAAAATCATTCATTTCTTTGAACATCAGAGAAAAGCCTTCAGGTTTTTACAGAACAGTCTACCAGAAGTATTACTGTTGAGTACGGATAAGGCATTGAGCTGAAAACCAGACTTTTAACACTAACAGTTTCTGGCAGGAAAGCATTTACTAACAGGAATTGAGGAACAAAAGCAACCAAAAATGCCTTTACATCTGGAAATGGTTACCAAAATGGCAACTATGTATAAAGTAGCCCAATCACAAAACCCTAAGACTCTTTATTTTTCTTTTAAAAGCAAGTGTTACAAAAAATATTTGACACTTCCCCCTTTTTTCCCTTAAACTCAAATACTTTAAAGTCATAAATTAATTCAAAACCAACAAACAAGCTTTTTTTGTGTGGTTTTTTCCTTCCACCTTACCGTGACCTTTTGGAACTGAATTATACAGCACATATATAGGTAAAAAATTAAATCTCAGTCTAGCCAGCTCTAACACACAGCTCCTCTCCCCAATCAATTTTGATAGCATAGAAGCACAAAGAAGCCCAGTTTAGAGAGTCCACATGTGCTTAATCTTTGATTAATTGAAGAAAAACTAAGCGCCTCCAGACATATTTCTTTTAATCACAGGAAAGATATCTTTTCAGTTGCTCTGCTAGTAGGAGAGAGTCAGCAGATGTCTGCCCGGTCTAAAGGGAATTTCTGTTTCTCTGGAGAAAACAGTTTAAATAGGAGAGGAACAGACATATGCTGACTCTGCACTGCCTAACAGATGACGTAGAGAAGCATCCACTACCTCAGGGAGTGGAACGGGGCAGTTTTCAAATTAAATTTCTTTCAAATTCAAAGCAATCAGCTGAAATCAATTTACATACAGGATGCAAGTCAAGTCAGACAGTTCTCATCAAAACAGCTCACAGACACAAAGATGCAAATCTATCTTTGTCAGCAGTATGATCTCAAGGAATGGTTTTAACCTGATGACAATAAAAAAGAAAAAAATTTATTTTCTCCAAAATTTTAAACACAGCTGATACTTTTGTTTTCTAGGGAATGATAATTCAAAATAATATTTCATTAATATGGAATATTTGACAAATATTCTCAATATATTATGAATATATTTGACAATATCTCAATATATATAATATAAAATGTATTGGCACAAAGCAAATTTATTTCCAAATATTAACTCAGAAGCAAATCTTTTAAAAAAGTTTTTCTGAAGTTCTGAAAGTGTCATACTAAGGGAAAAAAGCATCAGAAGAACTAATTCATGAGGATTACCAGTCAGCATTTCACTTGTCTGACTTTATAGTTTTGCCCACAGGCGTATGTCCTGTATCATCAGCTAGGAAATGGAAACATTTATAAAAATAAGAATGATCTTCACTTCATCTAGTTCTACCAACATGTCTTGGGGGAGGGAGGAGGAGGAGGGGTGGAGGTGGAGGAAGAAAGATCAAGAGTCTAAAGCAGAAACTGGGAGAAAATGTACTAGACACCTCTTAGATGAAAACACCATGTAAAGACTCCCTTGCACCAGAGGAAGATCACAAGCAGGAAAAAAGAGGAGACAGCCAATGGTCCCTGTTAATTTGATAATTTGCACTGAGGAGTTTCCTCTGAACTCTCCTTGAGGCTCAATCCTTCCCAGCCCACGGGCACAGACACACAGGCTGGAGAACTATCCAAGAGCACATCACTTAATGCCATGGGAAGGGAGGAAAAAACAAGCATCAGACACTGAAAACAAACTGTGGTATCAAAATGTCCTTTTCCTCCTTCATGCAATTAGGGTATCTGTCTTTATTTGCATTCACACTTGATGTTATCGAGTCAAAATCGTCTTCCACAGGCTTCTGAATAGGAAAACTAAGAAGATCTTTGGTATCAATTCACTATGTTGGCTGGATTCAGGAAAAATACTTAAACACTTGTCTCAGGCTCATGATCGACATAGTAGGGCTCTTCAACCTGAACAATTTTGATTCATTTTGTTTCCTTTGAAACGAACAATTTGATGATGAAATGTGCAAAGCAAAGCCTTCACCTCATTTGAAGAGCCAAATTCCCCAGTTTTGGTTCACGTTTTTAGATAATCTTTTATCCATCAGAGCTGCCATTCCACAAAAAGACTGCCATCATGTTGTTTGATTTATGAATTCACTGAGCTGCACAGCAATTTCTGGCAAGACTATAAAATGTCTAATTTTCTTAATCATCCATCCCAGCATGGCCACCGTAACATCCTAAATTACTCATCAGCTTACGAATAACCTGTTTATTCACAGTATCACAACCCATCAAGAACTGTACTCCTAAATTCCTCTGTTCTGCATAGTTTCTGGGAAGACACAGACATGTAAGAACAGTTTTTAGACAACGTGTGCATTATTTTGCTCCGATCTTGGCAGGAGTAGATAATTGCACTGAATAGGGATCTTCTATTTATGCACTCTGTTTTCACAGTGCTTGAAAGTCTCATGTAATAGCATCCATGAAAAATTTTCCTTTTTTTATGTACCATTGTTATCAACTCACCTGTGAATTGTTTTGATACAGAATTAGCTATAATGCTCAAATATGTTGACACACATCCACAATGAAAGTCCTCTTGGTCTGCTTTCAAAATCTACTGAATCTTAGCACTTCAGGTGCAGTGTGGAAGAGGCTTCCAAACATCCTCACAGAACAAGCAAAACCCTAAAATATGAATCTCATGATTTTTAAGACTTTTAAGAATGGATCTTACAAATTTCCAAATACATACAAGTTGCATTTTAGATAATAAACATGGAAATTTCCTTTAATAATAGACTTAGACATAACTGTAGAATGAAGTTCTGCCATACCAAATTTACAGGTAGAAGCATATTTAAGTTATGGCATTTCCAGTCAAACCTCACTGCTTTAGTTTTCTCTAGGGTTTGTTGTTGTTTTATTAAATCTCTAGGGTTTTGTTTTCTTAACTCTGTACATAAGTTTATCCCTTAATGCATACATTAACCTTGTAACCCCCTCTACAGCATCCTCAGCCAGTAACTCTATTATTTATCTATTTATTTCATGAGGGCAGGCAAAAGACTCAAAAAAGACAGACCTTTTGTGATACCTTAAGACCAACCATTTACTTGAAACGAAGCCCTGACTTTTGTGAGACTTTGCCAAATAAAATAATAAGCAACATAAACAGCACATGCTTGCCATGCACAGAGTGCCTCAAATGATGAAAGTTCTGATATGATCCAAAATGTCTTATTTGTTGTCATGCAGCTGAAGAAGGGAGTTGTCCCACTCTCAGTGATTACACATAAGGTCCATTTATACAAATTTAATTGCTTGAATTTTGATAATATTGCATAACTTGCAGGTAATAATATAATCAATAATTCAGGAAGGCTGTATATTGCCTAAAATTAATGCAAAGTGAGAATGCATTTTGCAGCTAATTGAGCAGCTCATATTCTGAGTAAAAGGAAAATGAACTACAGAAAAGTCATCACTGATCTTCAGATTCTGTAATCTTAAAACTGTAACAAAGCATTTTTAGAACTAGAGCCATCATCTAGTATGCACTGGAAATTATGTTATGATGACAACAAAGCTACACATGAAAGAATCATGCCAAATAAATATATCCCTTCTCTAAAAACTCACTCTGACAAGGCAAGGGGCGAGAGGAAAGAACTTTTGTGAAAAAAGAGAAATAAATTTGTCTCAGATAAATATGATTTGAAAAACAGATTTGTAGGGTCCCTGACTAGTGAACATAACCGACTTCATCTGCATTTGATTTTTTCTGAAAAATCAAAAAAAGCCTGAAAAATCTTTAGAGTAGAGAAAGGAAGATGAATATATACCACTGGTATATAGCAATTGTTGCCACTCTCAAGATGAGTAGGCTTCTACAAAATTGTTACTTATCAGGCATCCACAAGATCCAGAGATATAATTTTCCTCAAAAAGGAATAACAGGGGGAAAAAATTAAACACTTGAATCAAACTGTCACACACCAGTAACTGAATTTGGTCTTAATCTGATGGATCCATTCACCAGACAATCCTAAGAGATTCAAACATGGGAAGCAGCCTGCAGCCACTTTCCAGTCTGCTAATGCACTTTTGCAAAACTGCTTCTATTTCTCTACTCTGAAAAACGACTTTGTTTTCCAACTGTTTATGTGATAGCCAAAACAGTCTTCAGCCTTTACTCTGAGGATGAAGTATGATTCCACTTTCTTCTCCCACCTGTAAAAGCTGACATTTATAGAGAGAATTACCCAGCTTCGTTTTGACAGGGACATGCCCTTTGCACATTCTTCAGGACCTTTCACCACCGGAGAACGTGTCACTGGTAGGCAGTAATCCAAAACCAGTTACATTCCCCCCAAAACAAAACATGGAGCTAATTTAAGTAGGTCTCTGGTGATCAAAAGGCTGAGTTCAGGAAGTCAGGAAGAGGGAGGGAAAGGGGCTTGGAGCAGCCTCAGTCTGGAGGATGCCTCCAGCCTGTGACCTGATTATCCCGTGGCTCGCCCCTTCTGGGCTACACTGCAGAAACTGCTTCTGCAAATCAACTCTGAACACATGCAGCCACTCTCCATTTCAAAAAGTTCTAGCAATGGGATTTCAAATACGGATTAAACCAGTCAAAAAATAAATCCCCAAGTTAATCAGGAGCTACATCACTTATTTGACTGACTTGTGATTCACATTTGAGTTCCTGTTTATGCAAATTTATCTCCTTCCCATTCATGAAGATATGACAGATCTAAATTACAAAGAAAATGTCAAGCAATACTAAATTGCAAAGCTTCTTTCCACCAAGCTGTGTAACAGACAGTAGTTTTACTAGTCTCCAAAGTGCCTGAAAGATTTTAATTCCTGAAATATCAAGTGGCTGGCTAAAGAACATGTTTGCCAGATTTAGGATACCATTTTTCACCAGCCAGAGGATCACCTTGTTTTTAAGGATTTTTAGGGGATGGGGCATGGTTTCAAAGTAATAACTGCAGAAACTTAAGCAAATACAGCTCCACAAGTATTTTTATATAAAATACAATAGGACTATGGAGAAGATATAACAAATCCTTAACGCTGTGAGTAGACACACGGCATCTTCAAACATTCTGGAAGGGTCACAAGAGCCATAGATTGAATAAGAGACTTACTTAATTCAATTTGCTGATAATAAATGTTATTTAGGTCATGTTCAACGGTATTAATTGAGGACTAACACTATCATTACTTAGATATGTATCAGTGGAAGAAAATGCAGCATCCTCTGGATTAAATGACATGCAAATGTCAGTCAAGTCACCAAGGAGAGGCTGATGACTAGAAAGCAACACAGCAGAGGGAAAGCCTTCTTCAATTCAGATTTAAGACACTACTCCCATGTGATAATCAAACCTAAAGCAGTTTTGAAACTTCTTAAAATACACAGGTATTTAAAAAAGGTGAAACAGCTTTTAATACAGTGCAACCTCCTGAAATCTTTGTAGCTTTGAAATCCCACTACATTTCCTTCTTTGCAACTGTGGAATCTAAGCATAGTGTGGTTAAGGAAGATGTTCATTTGATTAAATAAACAACAAATTCTCTTCGTGGATTAATCTCAAAAAATGACCATGGGAACTGCTTAAAAAGTTGGAAAATAATTGCATGAAATTGTAACAGATATGAAAATTCACTTCAGTATTAACCTGAATCTAAAGTCAAGTGTACAACATCCACTGAAAAGCAAAAGAACTTCATCTAACTGAAGGTGCTACTGTATGAGATGATGAAAGGAAAGTGATAAATTTCCCATCACTTTGCAAAACAAACTGGTGCAGACATGAGCTGCCTCTTCCAGCCAGAGAAGGTAAACTGCAAAACATGATGCTGTTTCCTGTTACACAAAAGGTTTTTGGCAAAAACTGTAGCATCAAAGCATATAATGAGTATTCTAAATCATCTTCTGTACTTTGTGGAAAGTAGAAAGCAAACAAAGGCAATTTAATTCTGTAAACATACAAAAATTAAACTGTACATAAGGATTTCTAAACCAGCAACCGTGTATGACTACAGGCATACAAATGTAAATGTTCTGGTGCTCAGCACAGGTGTACTGAGAACTAAACAGAGCAGTTTGCTGATTTGCAGCAATCTGCTCTGAACATAGCTCCAGTTTATAATGTTGATAGCATTACACCTATAATGCAGAGCTTTTAAATTTAATGCAGATTTATTCCACCAGCTTTCAACTCTTTCCTTGTTCCTCACCTCTTCTGTGCTGTTTAAAGTGTTTTGGTGCTTTTGCACTGTCACATCACTACCTTTCTACTAAAATAATAGCCTTTACTGTTAAAATTCTTTGTTTACGATGTCCTGATATGCAACTAAAACTGTGTATCATCATACCTACAAATCTGATTTCCAAACACAGATTGTGATTATTTTTTTTCTTTTACAGCATTGGTTATTTTTTGATAAAAGCCCTTGATACCAGAGCTAGTGAGATCCACTTTGAGGAGGATTAATAATTTAATGCTACGTTATTGTTAAATGGTGTACATTTACACACTTTTAAGAAGTTTTTTTTTCCGTCTCAAGTGATGGCAGAAGCACTTAAAAAAAATTCACAGCAGTTATCAATATTTTGCATTCAGACCATGTTGGTAAGACTCTCTACTATAATCACATGAAAATCAGTTGAGCCAGGGGTGACAAACACATTTAATAATTGTGTATCAGTTGAACTGATGCATGCCACAGTGCATCCATCACTGAAGTCCATCTCGCTTTTCTGGGTTCTGATGAGAAGTGGTGGAAGACATGAACACTGCATGCATTTCATACATTGCTTCAAGGTATATGACAAACCAAAAGAAGGCAAAATAAGCAGAGAACATTAAAACCCCTTCTAAGAACCAAGGTGAAGTGCTATAAATGAAACAGCAGATAGATAAAAATCAAGATCTCAACCATTAATGTCCACTCAAAATTATACTTCCGAGATACAATTTATAGCATTTGGGAGTAAGGAGTCAGAGTATGATTTAAACAGGTTACACATTTACTGGATAAGCATACTTCCAGCTACCCCAGACACTGATTACCTTTATCACTTTAAGTGGTTAACAAGGAAACAGCATGATCTTAATCATGTATATCTACGCTGTTATACGTGGAGCTTATTTATGAGATCTTTCTGGTGTAGTTATGAAAGTCCTTGGGATTGTCTTGAATGTGAGAGATTTGACAGAGGGCTCAAGCAAATGCACAAACTTATAGTCCATTTCCTTGGCCTTTGTGAGACTTATGAAAATCTAACCCTTCTAAAATTATACACCAACGGTGGCACTTATCTAAGAGATAGGAGCCTCTTCAGAGCTCGTTAACAACATGAATCATTCAGTCAACAGAGATCAGTGTTTTCAGAGTGACTCACCCGTTCTGTGCTGCTCTTCAACAGGACACCAGGTGAATTGCTACACATTACAAAGGAAGCCTATAAAAGCCACTTCAAAAAAGATACCTAACTTTGAGCTGCAAGGCTTCCTCTCATACTTTAGTACCCCCAAAATGGATTTTCTGACCTACACTTGGCCCTCTATACGAATGCTTAAACCACTTTAATGTACGCTCTCTTCCTCTACAAGTAGAGTTTAAAGGATATACAGGAAGAGATAAGCATTACAAAGTGATGTGACATACTTGACCGCTCCTTCCGTCGGCCAAATACTCACAACCAGAGAGATAATTTTATGGGCCAGTTCTTTTAGAGAAAAAAAAAATTAATTTTGTGTTTCTAAATCTGCCACTCTACTTTCTAGTGTTTATATGTGCAACAACAATTACCCTGTTAGATCAAATCTTGGCTATCCTGCCTCCTATTACACACTGTAAATTGCATGGTTATCTGGAGAGGAAAAAACACGTGTAAAATGAATCTAAGTATACAAAATCTTACAAGCATAAAGCAATCATAATTTCACAGAAGCATGAAAGTAGCGAGAATGCAAAAAATCATCTGAATTTCTCCAGTGATATGACACATCTTGTGACTCTCCTTCTATTTTCCTATCTCTGTATAAATAATAATTAACTGTGTAATTTCTTCATTGCTTTTAAGTCACTGCCTCAGAGGCAGCTCACACTTATTTTTATCTCCAAATAACATCAAAGCAAGGTGTTACCAAAGGAAGGGGGGGGGAAGGAGGAGGGAAATGCACGTACTTGCCACCTCCAGCGATGCATTGTGGCTCACAGCCTCCCCGAGGTAATTCCTGGCCACGCACACGTAGACCCCTTCGTCCGGCCGGCTCTTGCGCCCGTGCACGATGCGCAAGAAAAATAAAGATCCGCTGGGCAGCAGCATGCGGTGGGAGCGCGGGTCATCCTTGTCCGTTTCCACCCTTTCCCCCCCTTTGTACCACTCGATGGTGGGGGTTGGCCTTCCCTCTGCCTTGCAGTTCAAAGTGGCTGGCTCTCCTTTGGATACAATCAAGTCGGAGGGGTGTTCCACGATTCGAGGCGGGAAGTCTTCCTGTCGAAGACGGGAACCTGCAAGGTGGAAACAAAGTTTTCTCAGGAAATCACCGCCAGGTAGAGTCACAGCGTTCTGCAAAACAACCACTTAACCATCACCTTGTAGCACAGCATTTTATAAGAACAGCTACCAACATCCTACAGTACACAGAAGAAAACCTTAGTGCGCTTCACCGTGTGCGAGGTTCTCCCAAGTGAGTACGTTCAAAAGCATTTTTTCAACAGGGGACTGCCCTGTTGAAAAAATATTAGTGAACAGCCATATTCCTAAATCACATCAATCATGGATCTATCCATGTACATAAATCTATACATCTGTGCATATGCATATCTACAACTACAAAAACTAGTCCTACAGATACTCCAGAGACATCAGACAACCTCGACCAGCAGAACTGGTACTTCTAATCCATAACCCAAAGCCATAGCCAATGTCATGCAACCTTCTGGAAAGGCCATTAATCCATGCAATGTCTACAGAGTAACTCCAACTTTTCCAGTGCCCACACAGTTGCTTTATTTCACTTGTTCTATCATCTTTTAAATTCCAAGTTAGTAGTGCCATAGAAGTATAAATGCATGGAGGGCCTGAGTGCTTCTTATGCCTCATGCATCGGGGAAAGTTTTTACTTTATAAAATTCTAGATGCCTCTGATCCACAAAAAAATGTGAGGCAAGAGTATCCAGCATAAAAGAAAAGTTACAAGCAAATAAGATACTCTTTTAGACAAGGTATTTATAAACAAGACGCTCTTCTGGAAAAGCATTCAGTTTCAGACTATTTCAAAATCTGAGCTGATTACTTGCATAAAGAAAAAAAAACAAAAAACCCCAATCAAACAAAAAGAAAACATAAAACAAAGGGAAAAAAAACCAAAACCCCCAACAAACACAAACCCCAGTAATAGTCTGCATATATATATATATACACCACAGACGGCTATGACAACCTACTGGGTACCCAAGAATGCCAAATTGGGAATAAACGGCTATCAAAACTTTCAGGGTTTTAAAACGTTGACTTCAAATTCAAATTACTGTTTTCTTTATCTCTCTCCTTCTTGCAGCACAGCTTTGCCATGGATAAAAATTAGTCTCTTGGGTCAGTAATTCCTGATTATTAAAATCTCAGATGCCAAGATTCTTTATTAACATTAATAACATGGGGTTTGAACAGCTGTGAAGCACCAGAAAGAAACACAACATCTATTCACTGCAGGTTAATAGACCATAAACTGATATGGAAACAGGGAAAGGAGACAAGAAGAGGAGAGTTCCAGGGACTATTGTTTTAAATATATGCTAAATATGTCCCTTATATATATAATATATGTATTCTTACATATATATGTATATGTTTATGTACATAAAAGTATTCTAAAACGTACAATTTTCGTTTTATTTCACATTTTCTTCACCTCAAGATAATTAAATGTTCAACTAACCAGCTAGCACTACCCCACACTCAGAAATCTCTGTCAGTATGACCAGACTGCATTGAAATAATTTGCATTCTGTAAATGCAAATTCTGCATGCAGTAAAAGAGGGTAGTTTTACACGAGCATTACTGATCAGTAAATACAAAACATTTCAAACAGTAATAAGCCTGCTCTTCAGACAAGGTTTGGGTAGACAGAACAGAAACCAAGGAGCTTCCAAACCCCTCTGCTGGCTACACACCCCTGCACAGCCCAAGCCTGCACATCACACCAAAGCCAAATTTTAAGCAGCACCTCCAAGGGGTTTGGCACAGGCCAAACCCAGTGCAAGGAGAGCTAAGAGCAGAAGAAAAGAAAATTGTGCCAACCAGCACCGATCTCTTGCAGCAGCTAAAAAAGCCTCTAATAGACTTCTGTGTTCCCTGAGAACACATCTCAGTCACTGCAAAGCTGCATCTGTGTCTACTCATCCCAAATTTTTACACAGCTTTTTGTGAATAGCCCCTCACTCAATACTTCTGCCCTCACAAGTGGGCTGGCCAATTTCAAATCCCTCTTTCCAAGATAAAAATGCCTAGAGAGGGATTAAAAACCTTATTTTGGTTATATTTTTACTCACTTCCTATGTAATTCCCAAGGAAAGGCACTGAAAACAAAGGATTACAGAGCTAAAATCAATTGCTCTAAGACACACTGGAAAAATAAAAAAAGCCAATTTCAATGTAAGATGTTTAAAAGGCAGTTAAGAAGTCTTTTAAAAACCAAAGTTTTGACACATGCTAGTATGTACCATGTTTGTATTTTCACAGGCAATGCTAGCTAGCCAGCACACAACACAGTACAAGCCTCCTATTGTTTCTGTCAGCCTGGCCCAGACCACAAATAAATGAAATACCATTTTCAGATATATTGTATGCAAGTTTTCCACACTGACATTTAACTGGCTGTGCATGTACTTCAAGCACTGTACAGAATGAAAGCATAAAGACTGACCTCTAGACTTTCTTGAAAACCGAGATTTAAAACCCTAAGTGGGGAAAAAAAATCCTTCAGGATCATCCAGGAATGCTCATATATACTTTTATGTTTGCTGGATAACATTGAATAAGATAAATGACAGAAATGTCCACTTTTTTTTTTTTTAATCTTAGCATTTTATAAAGAAATATTTCTCTAGCAAACTTCACAACACTGCTTAAATCACAAAGGGACAAAAGTAGCACGATTAGTTGACTGGCACAGAGTGAGCATTAACCACAGATTTAGTGACAACTGCCTGAGGGGTATAATGGCTTTGACAATCAAGTTAAAATTCTTTTATATATCTACACCTTTTTTTTTAAATCTTCTTTTCTTTTAGCTAGTTATTTAAGCTGCATTTACCTTTTATTGAGAAGAAGCAGCTTCAATTACCAACATAAATCTTAGAGTGGGCACCAATCCTATAATTTTCCTGTCAAAAATCCTTCCCAGAAGACAACTGACTAAAAAAACCCCCCCAAAAAAAAAACCAAACCCACCACCAAACCTCCAAAAGCTGAGTATGGAATACATACTGGATCTGCCATTAAATGTACAACAGAGCTGCTGTTTTTTTTCCCCTAAAGATGACAGCACAGGGTTATAGGAACTACCCAACTTGTGTTCTCTGCTTTTATTACAATTCAAGTCTTTCATAAAAAGTCAATTGGATGTCACCAATTAAAGTATACCATACTAATTATTTCATGCTGCTGCTTAAAAGAACAATTATATGAAATCATGTTTCCAGTCTCTTGGACTGGGCCACAACAATTTTTACAAGAATTCAAACAATGACATAAACAGATGTGAAGGTTCAAAGAAAACTTGCATTAGATAAATGACAAACTCATAGGAGCTAAGATTTGCCTTTATTCCCACCTTAAAACATCTTGTTGGTAGCATACTAAAACAAAACTTATTAATAACCAGCAGGGAGTGTATTTAAATATGAAAGCTGCTGATATCAGGGGTTGAAACACTGTGTACCCCTTGTGTACAAACACATTCTCCTTCGAGGGAGAACTAAAAAAGTTCTGTGCTATTGGAACAAGCTGCATCAGTCAACCTAAACCTGAGCCCAGATGGATATGGAAAACCTCATTTCCCAAGATCTATATATCTAAATAGTAATTTATCATAAGTATTATAAAATGCTGCATGACAGACTGTATCCTTAGCCAAATTCCTAAGGGCCAGTATACTCTTGGCCCTGTTTCTTTTCCATTCCACAAATACAGTATTTAACATTGATTTTCAGAGCACAAGAATTTTGCTCTTTTTTTTTTTTTCATTATTGAAACCCTATGTAAGATCTGAGTAATTGCCCTAATTGCTATCAAAGTTACTAGTAAAATGCTAACAAACAAAACCACAAGCTGAAAAGCAGAGTTAGGTGATCCTTGCAAACAATTATACTTAATCAGAACATAAGAGCTTCCCCAATTCCCCAGTGTTTCCAGTACTACCTTAACCTCTTTCAGAAACTTTTCAGAAAGTGGAGGGGAGTATCTCTGTGGTTTTATGTAAGTTGACAAGAAAGATGTTCCATAAGTCTCTCACTCTAGTGGTTAGAAATCGTTCCCTAATCCTCAGGTTAAACATACTCCCAAACAGTAAATTCTTGCTGTGCTGAAAGTGACCTGTAATTCAGATCTCTCCACAAACTTCTTGGAATTTTATGCCTTTGACATGCAAATTGCAACCTTTTCCTTTTTACCAGCTTCTGTGTTGTTGCTGCTCTTAGAAGTCACAAACCTAATTTCATCTGGTTTTCCCCTCAGAAGATTTGCTCAGCTTTTCCTTGTCTTAAATTCTAGTTTATCCTTTTTGAAGATGGGGACCTAAACCATACACACTCCAGAGGCAAGCAGACTTTGAGTACTATTTCAAGCACATACTGCAAAACAATATCACATCATGCTACAGGGCAAAAATAACTAAAGGATAAATGAAAGTATTTTTCTGCAAATGGCTTTTCTGCCCCTACACCTGCAGCTATCCTAACCTACTGAGTTTGATTTGTTGCACAGACAACAAATAATCTTCAAGGAAAAACAACAGAACTAGGAAGATGCACGGAGATTTTGTCCCATTCATTTTCTTTCTCTCAGCTTCTCCATTCTTTTTGTACACTACCCTTGTACAACTTTAATAAAACACCTGATTTCCGGAGCTTTGTAGCCTACAAGAACTGCATATTAAAAAGCAACTATTTAAACATTTCCTTTTCAGGGTTTGCAGTCATCTTTTCATACCCAAAGACATGAAGTAATTAATTAATAAAGACAGTAATGATGTGCCTATTTCTATTTTCCCAAAATAGTTATATCAGTACATGAATTTCATTGTCTAATTCTACTTTGCTATAAAGCAAAAGAGTAAGAACTGCATTTAACTGATATTTCTGAAACACTGATTGGAGGATAGCATGGTATCACTTTGGACTGAGGAAGCAGGAACCGAGTTTTATTTACAACAGCTGTTCATTTCTAACACCTGAGCATTAAACATATATTCTAGAAAAACAAAGTCACACTTTTTACTCAAATCCTGCCACCACTTCGCACAGTCATTACTCCTTTAAAAGGATGCCACCTTAATGAACAAAAATGTTCCCCTGCAAGTGAGAGAGAATTTGCACACCAAGGAGGAAAACACATAGCTGGAACATAACAGCACCATCCTGTCACCTGATTAATGCCCACCCGGGACTACAGGTTTATTGAAATGCATTTCAGGACATGGTAAATGGTTCCAAACACTGACCTGGGAATAGGTCCAGTTCTTTTCAACAGATACCATAAAATGTGGCAATCAAGGCTCTCACTTTGGATCAGGAGAACCTGCAATTATCCCGTGTCTTCCCAAAAAAGAGAAATGCTCAATTTTTTTTTCTGAGCACACAGTGGAAAACAGGTGAGCAAGATGTAAATGAAAAGAAAAACCCTGAGCTCTACCTTATCTCTCCCACCACAAAACCACAGTGATGTTCCCTGAAAAAGAAGTTGTTCTTATTTCAGTTTACATCACCATGTCAAGGAATCCTTTTGTTTCCCTCCTCCAATCACTACTGAAATTTCATTGATAGATGAAATTAGTAACATATTTTTCTTTCAATTATTTCTCCTACTAGGGGATATTTGGGGATAAAGCAAAATAATTTGCTGTAAAAACAAAATCTGACTACAAAATGTGGGCCATGGCTTTTAAAATAAACCTGTAGACACATTCACAAAACGTTTTCCCCACTCACAAGACAGCAACAAAAAAACACTTCAAGGTTAAGACACCATGAATTACAATTGCATTTCTGTCATAGCTACCACACTATCAGGAGATGTCAGAAACCAGTAATTTACTGTACACTTATGGAAAAAAAAACCTAGGGTAATGACAGAGTGCCTGGAGTTTTAAGCCACGTCTGTCTGTCTCTTTGAAATAAGAGATTAAATGGGAGCTGTACTAAAAATGCCTCAAATCCAGACTGATCTCCTGCCTGGCTCTTACACTGAGAGATGTAACCCAAACATTGGAAGCTATAGACATTCAATTTTCACAATATTCATGACCTGGTCAACTGAACAGGAGTTAGTTGAGGTATTGTAGCAATAAGATAAATTAATAAAGGAGAAAAATAATTTTTTAAAACACTGGTGTAAATGGTTTGTTTCTGTGCCTTATTCAGCAGTAATTCTGGACATATGTGATTAGGTCAGAAAAAGCCATGAGTTGTAAGCAAAAAGATCTTCTGGAAAGCTATACATTATCTTATAGTTATCAAAATACTCTGCCTGGTGGGAATGGGGAAAAAAATTAGCAAATACCGCACTGATCAGGTATTAACACTGAGTTCCCATTTTAGTTCCTAAAGACGTATTTCCCAGGAGATGCTAAGAGAGACTTGCTCGCTGAAATAATCACTTTTAACAAAGAAGCCCAAAGTGGCAACAGTGAGAGTCATGCTTTAGTTTCTTAACCCAAAATTAAATTCAACTCCTTCAAATTGCTCTTGAACAAACCACTTATTTTCAAGAGACTCAGCTCTACACTCAATCTCTGTTACATGAACACATGCTACTGGTTTGTGCAGCAGTTAGCATAAATAAGTCCTGACCTGGTTAGTCATTAAATTAGCTAGAATATAAATTGAAAATAATAATATTTATATTGCACCATGTAAGAGGCTGACATTTACATAAAACCCCAGGCAATAGTTAATGTTCCCAGGGTAAGAAACTGGTCAGTTTTATTTTTTTTCCCTCAGTTGTGCTTCCTGGCAAGATATTTATCTCATCTGACTTTGGTGGATACTGGAATAGTCTGAGATGTCAGTACCTAGAGCATTGACTTTTGAAACTAAAACTCCCTCAATAAAAACAACAACATCTCACACCCAACTGGTAAGCTAGGAATAGTATTTTCCCTTAAGGGAAACATTAATGAAATTACAGAAATACTTTCATTAATAATGCAAAGTCAACTATGACCCAGTGAGCAACTCCATTATATTCAAAAACTAAACCAAGCACTGTGGTAATAAAGTCTATTTCATTACATTAAAAAAAATAGATTTTTTTTTTCCTTTGAAAAGGGCTGGAGTAATGCTGGGGGATATTTTCTGCATTGGGATGACACACAGAAGTACCCTATGACAAGCCTGAAAATGGCTGAGCTGTATCTGAAGCTCAAGCTCCTCTTTGGAGATTTGGGTGTGACAAGCTGGCAATGACCACACCAAAGTGCAGGATGAGTGAAGCAGGGGGGTCACAAAGAGCAGGACACAGTGGGAGCTGCACAGGCCCTGGAATGGCTGTCAAGAGCATGAGGGAAAAGAAGGGACAAAGGATTACGGCAAGGATGCAAATGGGAAGTGGAGCTGAAGTAAAGAGCAACTGGAAGACCACAGGGAAACAGATACATAACTATATTAAGGTAATAGGGTTTGATGAAAATTGGATAATTCTGTGGACAACAGAGCTGGAAAGGTACTGAAAATGACCACTGGTTAAACACAGGAGTGAGGACACAGTGGGAAGATCTGAGACAGCTCAGAGCAATCACTTGTGCCCTGTCCTCTTCCTTCCCTGGCAGAGGGCATTCTCTACAAAGGCAGGGCTGACAGCTCTGATCTGCTGTCAGCAGCTTGAGGAGAAAAGACAGAGTAAATGGGAAAGTGTGGGGACTGAGGCTGCTGTGAGTCACATCAGATTTGCCAGTTCCAGGGCTTGGTTTTCTATTGAGCAGGGAGGGAGGATTAGGAAACAAAGAAGAGGCAGCCAGGCTCTCCTCTACCTTCAATCCTTGTCCCTGATCACGTTTCATCCCAGACTGGAAGAGTAGCTTGTTGGCTGTGAACCACTGGTTTGCCATTTGGAACAGGAAAACAGAACTCTGAGAGAAACAAGAATGCACCAAAACCAAAGGAGGACTCTCAGCTGCACTGAAGGGACCAAATGAACTTCCAATCGAGTGACAATGCCTAGGACTCACAATTATGTAGATACACTATGTAAACTATAATAACACTAATATGGTTGCATGTTTTATGTATTTTCTTCACATATGTGTTCACAAATCACATGTCAGACATACTAATGCAGAAATCTTTTACCTCAGCTGTAGGTTTGTCTGTAATCAGTGTAAAAGATTTCACCTATTCATGGCACAACTACAGCACATCAGGTTATTTTATTCCAAAGCTTAATCTATATAGATAGACAAAACACAAAATATTCCTTTGGATGATCATACTCATTCACAAAAATAGATCTAAAGATATTTGTCGTTTGGGGGGTGTTCTCTTTTAAAATCACAAAAACAAACACAGTGCCTTCCCTTTATAATATTTCAGATGGGTTGCCCCCACATTCTTCCAGACTTTTCACAGTCACCTGATACCACACTTCTAAACTAACTTCCCCTTCCAGATTTCAGTGTGAGATTGAGTCTGATATTGATCAAGTGCATGTTCAGATGTCTGAGATGCTGAGAGAAGGGAAAAAGGATCCTCATTTCTGGCTATTGGGAAGCCAGAGAAACAGCAACTCTCAGTAGGACCAGGGGTTTTCTCAGCTATGCCAGAGAACATTCCTCAATCCTGAGACGACACAAGTATTGTAACACCACAGTCAACAGCACTCCTAGGCTGTGCCTCAGCCCACTTTGGTACACCTCATGCAACTGATATTGCCATTTTTTTCTTGTTGCCAAAGTGGATTTAAAGAGAAATATGATGATTCAAAACACCTGTCCAAAATCGTATTCTTTTAAGATGATTGTAAATCTGTTTCAGGTGCAAGGGAGAATGAAACATCAAAACTGCCCTCATGAATCCAAATGTTAGGAGTTTGCAGGAGATGTATGCCAGCTCAGAAGTAAGGTTGAATTTAAGTATTTAGTGGTTAATTCATTTAGAAATCATTAATAAGGAAACAAAAAGAATTATTATTAAGCACTTTGGTTTCCCTATTCTTATTTTAATGGGCTCAAAATCTGAATTAAAACAGCTGTCAAAAATGTCAACCAACATCTCTGCCACCCCTATACTTTTCCAGAGGGATTTTAGTTCTGGTTGTGTGAAAATGGTACAACCACCTGAATACACCACAGGGAAGACTTCATTCAGTGGCTAAAAACAGGGCCTCTATATCAAATTGACAGGAAAAAAAAAAAAACATATTTATCAAGTTGTTTCTGATGAGAGAAATGGTGAAAAGAAGTATTATTAGATTATTTTCCTGAATATTCATAGTGAATTCTTCAGAAAACTTGTGGCTAATAGCCTGGGTGTTCAGCAGCCTGAAATGTATTTAAACATGTAGAACAAAGCTTTTGAGATGTTCTGTATGATAGGCACACTCAAGAAAGATACTTAAATAACACCAGATTTCAGCAAGTTGCAAGACAAAGTACTGAACCACAATTTCGGGGATAATTGTCTGAAGTCATTTATACTTTAAAGAAAACAAAATATTTGAAATGTCCTTTTAAAGGATTAGTAACAAATCCCTAGAGGAATGCAGCCCACCTCAGTCAATTTTCGACCTTGAAAGCAAATTCTGACATATCCAGAACTTTAATGAACACAATGTTTACACCTTACATAGCATGCTAAGTGTGAGAATTCTACAGATAAACAAAAATGCTGTCAAATGTCTACTGAAGCTCATAATGGAATGTAAAAAAAGTTGAAAAATAACAGTAGCTTATTGCTGATACTAAGATTTAAAGAAATGAAGAACATTATTAGAAGTAAGAAAAAAGTTAAAAATTTAATGTTTTATTGAAACAAAAAGGTCAGGGGTCTATTTTTCATTATTTCAATTATTTTATAACTATTTTTAATAGCTAGCTTAACAATAAGTTTTGAATAACTATTATAAGAGGTTCTGGTGAAAGGATCAGTACTGAGGAACACAGATCAATATTCAGTGGTCACAAATGGAAAAAGGAAGGACAAGGGAGAAGTAAGAGAAAAACAGTGCTACACAACCATGAGGCTGAGTCAAAAGCACAGAGGAATATTCAAGCATAGGAAAAGACACAGATCTCAAGAGCTCTGTAGAGCTGTGCAAGAAAGATAAAAAAAACAGTAAGTGAAAATGAGAGGAATGGAGAATGATTTGAGAAAATTTTAATGCATAATATAACAACAACACAAGCAAGCAGGCAGAGGTTTGTGTGGTTTACACATATAAATGCAAATGCTGACAAAGCATTCAAAATTTTGAAGGAGAATGGCTGTTTGAAAACAAGGAAAAATAATTATTATTCTTATTATTACTTCAAGCAGCAATCACCATGACAGGGGTGAGGGTTCAACCAGCAAAGAAAAATAGGTTATTGCCAGAAATGAATAAACCTTAGAAGAATCTGAGTGCTCAGAAAAAGAAAGTTCTTTTTTTTTCAACTTTATCAATAGTTCTGGTAGAAGAGATTACTTCTCTGCATCAGGCTTGTTTCACTAGTTAAGATATCCCCACGCAGAGAGGCAAGTGGAAAAACAACCACCTATAAAAACAGGTAGCTAAATAAAAAGAATTCAACCAAGTATGCTCCATCAGCTGACGAAAGCCATTATTCTCCAGACTGCAAGACTCTATGTATGATTATATATTGGAGTTTCCCTTCCAATAAACTAAACTGCATTTTACAAGGATGTAGAAATGCTGATTTAAAAAATATTTTTTTTAAAAAAAAGCTAGTTATATTCATATAAAGTAATATATTTTATCTTATGTACAAGTATCTCTGCTTAGGATTAAGGTAAGACTTCTATTATGTAAGGAAGTTCACCAGTTCACTAAATTTCTAATAAACTGTAGATGAGAATGCAAAGTGGACTGCTTTCAATTACTATCTCTGTACCCTGCTTCTGTCTCACCCATGGTCACTCCATGCAGGATTTGGTGAGTGCCTCCTGAGAGGTGGAAGTTGGTTGGGACCTTTACTGCCAACATCTAACATAAATACCTCTATAAACTCACACTACTCAAGCAGCTCCACCCATCTCTGTTACAGCACTGCCCAACATGGATGGGCATGTGGGTAGAAGGAAATCAAGGATTTGTTTGGTTTTATCCTTGCAAAAGATGAGCCAAGGGTTTTAAGCTTTTTTTTTTTGTGATGGGGTTTTCAAGGCTAAATTACTTTTTTTTTTTTTAATCATGATTATAATTACAACATAGTTTCCAAATGCTAAAAGCCAACCAGTACACAGACTTTTCCACTTTGTGTAAAGAGCTGTTTGAAACAAAACCCTAAATTAGGGCTTTCTGAAAGGCTGAAAGCCTTCAGTGGGACTAATTAGACAGAACCACTAGGCCTTGAGGCTCACAGCTGCTCACCAATACCCTCTGCAAAGACTGAAAATTAAACACATGGTTAGGGGTTTAAATTGATTAACGGGCATCAGTTGTTCCTCCTCTACAGGTAATGCCCTAATATCAATCTTTTTATTTTCTAATATACCATTATATGACTAATTAGTAGGCATTTCAGCACATCTATTAGTTTAAGTGAATTTTTAATGACAATTAATCTCCCCTTCTCTAAAATTCTCACTTTAAATAAATGGGAAATTCTGCCCTAGTGTTTTGATTAAAATCAAAAGCTAAGCCGCACTAAAAAAAAGTCAATTAAAAATGAATGGATCTTTTTGTAAGATCTTTTTTGTACTGCAAATTGTCAGTCTTCTACACGTTACACAGGAATTCTACTCTTAATTTGTTCTGTAATTTTGTGGTTGCTGCAAGTATTTATAAGCCTGTATATCTGCATTAGGAACACCACACTGGAATAGCTACAAGACTTTACAAACAGAAGTGAATTGTAAGTAATCAAGATACACAGGACAGATTAGACAGTATTTGATTCTTCACAAGGACTGTGGCAAACCACTCACTATTAAGACTAGGAGGCAGGAAACACCAGGGAAGGACTTGGAAATCTTTATTTCCATCAGCTGCATCAATTTGCCAACAGAGCACACCATCATCACTGAGAAACATCAAGGGAGCAAGTGAGTTAATTCATCAACTTCAAAAATAATGATCTAACAAAACATAAATGAAGAAGAAACCAGTGCATAAGACTTACAAGAAAGGAAGAAAAAGGTCTCTAAAATACATCACCCCAATCCCATATTTTATCACTGGGCTTCAAGAATAGCTCAAAGCTCTCACAAAAGACTGTGTGCCACTCAACCCCACGTTTTTCTTTCAGCTCAAGAGTGATGTGGTGATGAGCCACTCCATGTCCTCTCACAGTAATACCCCTAAGAGAAACCACTTTATGCAAACATCAGGCCTTGACAATTTTCTTTAAAAAGTATCTAGAGGAATAAAAAAAAAAAAATTGAGATTTTCTATTAGGTGCATGTAACGCCTACAGAGCGCAGAGGAAAGACAAAATGAGTCATTATAAAATATTTTTTTTTAACATTCTAAGCCGAAAATTATGCAGAATTAGCCTGCTTGGTGTGAAACTGCCTAACCAAGCCAAAATCAAATTTCTCGTTTCTTCATGCCTTGCCACTTTAGTAATGGTAAATTAGTCACTTCCTTCCATCTGGAATGAGCAGTCCACAGACTTCAGGTGTCTTCTTGTTTAAGCCCTGTCTTTCAAAACCAGACAAAAATACTTATTCCCAAGAAGGTTCTGAGAAAGGTGATGAGGGGGCTGTTTGTGTCAACAATTACAGAAGTCCAGCAAATGGAAAAGTTTCTGTTCCAAGGCTACTGATCAATTTTACATAAGGCAATAAAAATACCAATTCTAGAAGAAAGCAGTCGTGACTTGTTTACAAAAGCCAATCTGGGAGGTCTGAGACAGTGACAGAATGCGTTAGTGGACGGAATGAATGTCCTCAAGATCATTAGAAATGTAGTAGGCACGTGGGGAATGTGAAACTCAAGAGCAGCCTGGGCTGCAGTGATCGTGAAATTGTGGAGTTTGAGATCCTTGGGGCAGCAAGCAGAGTGAGAAGTGCACTCTCTACCCTGGACTTCAGGACAGCAGAGGGTCTCTCCAAGAATCTCCTTGGTAGTGCCAAGGATAGAGCCTTGGTGGGAAGAGAGAGAGCTGAAAGACACTCAAGGATTGCTTCCTCCAGGCTCAAGAACAATGCACCCCTACAAAGAGGAAATCAGGGAAGAGTGCCAGGAGGTCTCCATGGATGAACAAGGAGCTCCTGGACAAACAGCTCAGTGAGGGTGAAAGCAGCCTGGGAGGAACACAGAGTATTCTGAACAGGCATGAATATCATTAGGAAAGTTAAAGTACTGGCAGAAGAAAATCTAGCCCAGGAGACCAACAGTAACAAAAAACCCTTTTTAGGTATATCTGCAATAAAAGAAATTCTAGGGAAAATGTTGAGACCCCTCAGGAGGAATATGGGACACCTGGGTACCCAGGAAATGGAGAAGGCTGAGGAACTCAACAACGTTTTTCCCCAGTCTTCACCAGCAAATTTTTCAGCCACACTGCCCAAGTTTGAAGAATGTGAAAGCATGGATTGGGAGAATGAAGGATCATCCACTGGAGGGGGAGACCATGTTTGAGAATGTCAAAGAAAACTGAGGCAGCACATGTCCATGGGACCTGACAAGATCCATCCACAGGTCCTGAGGGAACCAGTGGACGAAGCAGATGAGCCACCATCCATCATATTTGAGAATACAGAAGGCCACTTGAGTTCCCACCGACTGGAAAAGAGGAAACATAATCCTCGCTTTTAAAAAGGGAAATAGAAGAGACCCAGAGAAATTCAGGCCAGCCAGTCTCATGTAAGTGTCTGGCAAGACAGTGGAGCAAATCCTTCGGGAAACTATGCTAAGGCACAGGGAGAATAAGAAGGTGATTGGTGGTAACCAACACAGCTTCACTAAAGGCAAATCATTTCTGACAAATTTGTTGACTTTCTACAGTGGGGTTACATCAGTGATGGGCAAAGAAACGGCAAGAGATGTCACCTTCCTGACTTGAGCAAAGCATTTGACACTGTGCCACATGACATCCTTGTCTCTGAGCTGGAGAGCCATGGATTTGACAGAGGGACCACCTGGTGGATAAGGAATTGTCTGGATGGTCACACTCAGAGTTGCAGTTTTAATGTCCAGATTGAAAGCAGTAACAGTAATGTTCCTCAGGGGTTGGTATTGGGACCTATGCTGTTTAAAATTTTTGTTGGTGACAGTAGGATTAATAGGCACCCATAAATCCAACTTTATAGCAAAACACAAACTTAATCACTATTCTAAAGCAAAGCAACAGATCCCAAAAACGTCCTCCATCCTAGTTAAAATAAATGTCTTCAATGCTTAAAAGCAAAAGGTACACTCATATAAACATGTAGCACCAAGCAATAGTAGAGATCATCCCTGACCTTGAAAAAAGCCTTTCTTGGTATACTTCAGTAGGAAAAAAAGAACCATTTTCCTGTTAATGCTGTCATAAAGCCCACAAGTGAATCACTAAAAATCATTACTTTTATGTTAAAAGCTCTCACAATGACAAGAACGAATTAGCAGGGGATGGGAAGTAAAAAGACAAGTAATGCTTAAAGAGGCCCATCTCCACAAAACACTGCTGGGAATGCAAATGCCTAAAGCTTTGCCTGCTTATTAAATGTTGCTCATTGTAGTCCCTTCTCTTTGCAACAATTTACCTGCTCTCCCTTGCTAATGTACAATCTCCTTCCCCCCCACACCCATTAGGAAGATTCCCTTCTTTATAAATACCTGTCACTCACCCCACAGCATGCTGGCTCTCCACTGACACAGAATTCTGCTAATAATGCTATTAATAGCTACTGGTGAAAAAAACCTGCAGGGGTAGACAAAATTGTAGTGGCAAATAATGCATTGTTTCCAACCTAGATGAGACAGTGCCCTACCAGGGACAATAAGCCAGAGGAAGCAAAGTTTCAGTCCTGAAAAAAGGAATCTGCTCCTAAGAATTACTTCATGTAAGGGAGAGAAGGCAAAAGCAAATTTCAGCAAATGAATGTCAGAATTGTTCAAAATTTGAAGTAATTAGTATCCCTCCTTCACTGAACATTGGAAGACAAAAATGCCTTAAGAAATTCTGCAAACAGTCCATATATGTTCACCAGAAACCACTATTGAATACTAATCCATACAACTTAAGAGATTTCTAGAAACCATAAAAGGTAAACATTACTAAAACAAAACATGCCTACTAACAGTAAAGCTGGTTGGCCCATTTCCTCCAAGTAAATATGTTTTTAAGTTGCTCTTTCAATCAAAATATGATAGACGGCACTATAACTAGGTACTGTTCTCAGGAGAAAAGATTTCTTCACACAGGTAAAAAAGAACACTCACAACGGGGAATCCTTTAAAAAAGCCCCAACATGTTCTTTATACTTGTTCCATTTTATTTTTAAGGTCAACAAATTGCTGCATTCTGATGACAGATTTGCATGGTATCTGAGAAAAAGATTTTTATTCATTATACCAAATCTTTATACTTTAAAAACCCACTATTTTTCTTGCCCTCCTCAAAGGCACTCCCAAAACAATTGTTATAGGACATTCTTAGGTCTGCAGAATCAACTGCAGAGAAAGATCTGACCAATTCATTTTCTTTTTCACAAAAACACCCAAAATAAAATGTCTGCTTAAACTAACAAGGGGAAATAATGTAACATGGAGCTACAAAGACATCTATTATGTCTTCATATTGCTCCCATCATCATGCCCAATAGCTAATTTTAGTGCCATAAATGCATAAATTTAGCTGAGTACAGTTGCTTTCCAAGTCTAGCAGGATGAAGAGATCCCACGAACTCCTACAGAAACAGCAGGTTAACCCATTCTCTGGGACAGGAGAACAAGAATCTTAGGGATATTATAACATTGTCATGAGGAAGATCAGTACAGGAACCCTGTAAAGAATTTATAGTTTGGCTGTTTCTCTGTGATCCTTGAAGAAACTGGATGGAAACAAACAACAGGTATTTTCAAGTAATTTACTGCAAGTGACATTCATAAGGGTTAGAACATACTTGTGGAATACAGTTGTGGACAGTACTAATAGATTCTTATCCTTGTATTTTTGTTAATGAAAAGGTACAGTCTTGCAGAGCTTGTCAGCAGATGAACTTAGATTTCTCATTACCATTAAATTACATGGGTCAGGTGGCTCATTTCAATCGAAAAAGCACCTACATCATCAGTATTACAGACTTCCTAACTTAAAGACCCAGATTGTCTAATATTAACCCAAGTTAAACATTATGAAAGAATCACACAACAGCCAAACACAAGAAACTTGCTCATAATGAACAATTAAATCCCAAGTCATTACCTGAGAGAAGTTGTCTCCCCTTCCCATAACCTCTAGCACTCACAATGGCATCATCACCTCACTGCTCACAGCTGACACAAGTTGGACCTTTATTTAACTTGCCTTTTTTCCTGTCTTGTCCTCTCCCCACCACTTTTTTTTAACAAAACTTATATAAATTCACGATAGAACTATTGTGTCTCTATTCTCCTGTCTTGACTAGGTCCTCCTTTACAAAGCACAATTTTTGCCTGGACTCCCCACAAGTTTCAGCAAACAGAAGTGATCATTATTGCTCTGGAGACTGACCTTGTATTACTTTCATTTCATAGATATTGGTAAATTACTCAGTGAGCCACAAAGAAAAGCAGCACCATGTTTCAGCACATCCTCTTCACACTAGTATACATTTTAATAAAAATGTATACAAATGTCCCTCTAAATCATCACCATTAACAACGTAATTTGCTTTGAGCATCAAGCTCTTTCTGCCAGCCACAAATGGCAAGACTGAGCAGTCAGTGTTGGTTACTACTGGAACACATAATCTCGACCTGTGTGTGCTCTCTTCCTCTCCAACATCCTTATATTCAACCAGAATAATTTTTGAAGGAATGGATATTCCACATCCCACTGGCAGGAAAAAAAGTCTTTCTGCCACTGAAGAATTTCACTATCAAATCTGGTTAATGCACCATCAGTCCAGTTGTAAAAACTTTATCTACACACATCAAATAGTTTCCAAAAAGAACAAAACAATTTAAAATAATGATCTGCAAAATTAGCTACCCATGTCTTATTTCTGTCCAGATTGCCCTACAGCTTCTGTGCTGTGATGTAACTTGCCAACATATCATACAATACTGGAGAATCAACAGAGAAATTCACTGGATGTACAAAAGAAAAGGGAAGTTGAGGGAAATTCCAGTGTGAATCACCACTGAGGATCCTTGGGAGGAGAAGGGGAACAGAAGGGAAAAGACGAACAGAAATAGCTCCTCCTATAAAGAATGCTTTTCTATTAGAGCTGGAAAGAGCAGCCACGGATTCCTCAGACAGATGGTGTCAATAGTGCTGTCTATTAGTCACTCTGGCAGCAGCAGTATGGTGATGGGGCTCACAGAAAGCCACTTAAAGACTCCATACAAACAAAAGAGAAGTACATTAAGAAGTTGATTCAACTTCCCAGTGCAACTTTCTCACAAATCACATAAAACCTGCTACCGTTCATTCCAGTTTGCAGTTTCTGCTGCAGTTTTACAGACTGTGGCAGATGTGCACTCAAAGCAAATTCTCATGAGGGACAACTCAGCTTCCCAGGTGAAAAGCCCAGACCTGAGGGCTTTCCTAAGTCCTGCACCTTTGCTTTTGTGTAGGAACGGACAACACACAGGGTTCTTTCCTCAGCATTGTGACACTTAGAATTGGAAACCACGGTGGCCAATGACTCTCCCTCTGGTACTGTAGGATGTTTAGCTCCTGCTAACGCAATCACAGAATCATTTAGTAGGAAAAAACCTTTAAGAGCATTGAGTCCAACTAGCACTGCCAAGTCCCCCACTAAACTATGTCCCTAAGGGCCACATCCAAATATCTTCTAAATACCTCCAGGGATAGTGACTCCACCGCCTCCCGAGACAGCCTGTTCCACCCTTCCTGTGAAGAAATTTTTCCTAATAGCCAATCTAAACCTTCCCTGGCCCAGTCTGAGGCCATTTCATCTTGTCCTATCATTTTTGACCTGGGAGAAGAGACCCACCCCCACCCGGCTGCATCCTCCTTTCAGGGAGTTGTAGAGAGCCATAAGGTCTTCCTGAGCACCCTTTTTTGCAGGGCAAAAAAAAAAAAAACCACCCTCAGCTGCTCCTCATCAGCCTTGTGCTCCAGACCCTTCCCCAGCTCCACTGCCCTTCTCTGGACATGTTCCAGCACCTCAGTGTCCTTTCTGGAGTGAGGAGCTCAAAACTGAATCTATCATTTGAGGTGTGGCCTCAGCAGTGCCCAGCACAGGGGACAATCCCTGCCCCGGTCCTGCTGTCACCCCACTGATGATACAGGCCAAGTGCCATTGGCCTTCTTGGTCATACTTCCTTACGTTTTAGGAGATCAAGTCTTAATTCTTAAATGCTTTAACTTTAAATGTACCTGGTTTAATTCTCTGAATTGACATTTCAGACGTGTGTAATGCCACCAGATATAAATAGGACATTCTTAAGTAAATACAAACTCTTCACAAACTCTTAGCAACTTGGTTAGTTTCTACTGAGAGGAAGTCTAACGAGGAAAAAAAAATAAAAAATAAAATTACAATATTACTATTGAAAAAACAATTTATTTTTATAGAACGTGGTAGGTAAAAAATAGATAAATTTGAGGAAGTAGCTAAATGCAATAGAAACAAAGTCAACTTTATATTATATCTTAGCTATTAATTGGCATCCATCTGTTTAAATTCAACAAGCATATTTTACTCTATCAGAAATTAAATACACTTTAAAAATACATATTCTTAGGATTACTCTCTGTTGGTTCACTGATTAAAATAAGCTGCAGTAATAATGTTAAACAGTCCTTTTGGTGGCAAGGAAGTCAAAAATGCATTTTTAATTCTCAGAAATATTTAGAACATTCATGAAGTCTCAGTCCATCCCACTGTCCTACTTTATCCCTCCAATGAGAAATTTCACTGAGAGAAGCAGTAGTTGAACCCTGTTGTTTTGGGGTTTTTTAAACAGAGGCAGATGTTTAACACAGATCACCCATCAGAGAGGACAGACATCTAGTTCCAACAATCTTGGTTGCCAGGCACGTAGAAAGGAATGCCTAAGTTAAACAAAGACAAGGTAGGTCTTATCACAGGTGATGCATATGGTCAGGAAAACTCCTTAGAAAATGATCAAGAACTAAGAGCCAAAGAATTACAGTTTAATTACCCACAACAAAGCATTCCACCTGCCTAGCACAAAATCTGAGTCACGCAGTTGCTGCTTTAATTACAGAAAATTCACTGGTTATAACTCTGCCTGCACTAGCACGACAAATGTATCTTCAAGAACATCTTCCCTCTTTTGTTTCTGTGCTAGAAGGGGAAGGTCCTCTGGGAGAATCCACAGGACCCACTTGAAGACAGGGCACAGCTCCTGGAGGTGAGCAGAGCCACACCCAGGCTAAGGAAGGCAGCAAGACTTTGGTCTGCTTGTAAGATCTCAAGTCTGACCAAGCCATACATACATATGGAGAAAACACAATCTGTAAATTACCAATGGCACAAGTCTCCAAAAGTCCTTTCTGCCACTCTCTGTCATTAAAGTCCATCTTTGGTCTTTCCTTGAAGCTGGATCCTGAACTGCAAGTCCCACATGATTCTTAGAGGATCAGTCTGATAATGGGGAACCATTATTATCTTTACAGTGCCTTCCATTAAAAGTAATTATAATGGGTATATATAGCCATGTACAAGGATTTGTTTGCATTTGCAAAGGATCTTAATTCAAAAAATATTTTTAAAAACTTTCTATACTTTAAGACTATTGCTATAAACTGTAAAATACTACTTTCATCAATCATCTCATAAAAACTTAACTCCAGTTTTGTGTGTATGTTTTGAAGCCAACTATGTTTACCTGAAAAATAATTTGGTTTCTAATGAACCACAACCTGACAGACACACACACACAAGGCAGCTCCTGGCATTTCCTGCTGTTTATACAAAAGGCAAGAGCAACACTGTTCTGTAACCAGTGTTATGCTGTATTTTAATTCACTCAGTTTTATGCTGTTGGACATGCACTTCCTTCAGGGAAAGGGAAGGAATAGGAGCAGTGTGGCCTTATGTTCACACAGCAGAATCAAGCCAGGTACAGCAATAAGAGAAGAGGATGTGGATGCAGGGAGAAGAGTGGCATTTCTTAAGGAAACTGCAGCATTACCATAGCAATGTTCCAATTTGCGTGTCAAACAGATGTAGAAGGAACCAAATAAAAAATGCTTAGCAATGTGGATGGGAGGGACAACGAAGCATTTGTCATTATATATTTTTTAAAGGGCACCTTCTATTCTAATGGAACAGAAAATTCACCTTATAAACAACATTCTCCTGTCTGAAATTTCCCAAACTGTTACAAGCTGTTTAAATATACATATTCAAGCGATACCACTTTTTTCCTAAATAAACATAAGCTTCATTATTTTAATAACACTCCTCATTTTTTCTTTAAGGCTGAATATTTTCTTGGAGAAAACATTCCCCCCCCTCTCCAGCATGCCTAAACCTGTGTTTGTAATGAAGGAGACAGGCAGCAGTAGAGGATTAAAGGCTTGTCTAAAAGGAGTTGCTGAAAATTGTCAAAACTATTGGCTATTCATGAGAAGGATGAATGTGCTAAGGTAAAAAAAAATCACAACAGACTTTTATTTGTACGCTATGCAAGGATGAATCTATTTCACACTAAATAACCGGGTGTCATGAACATAGAATATGGCATTTTGTGATCTGGAAGAACAAATACAACTTCACACCCATCTCAGAGAAAGAATTTGAAGCAAGACAAAGATTTTGGAAGGAAAATAGAGAAACTTTTACCTCAGGACAACGGATTTGCATTTGGGATTAAAGTACCAAATAAATAATCTAGCTCCACAGCTAGGACACTAGTGCACCAAAGAAGTAAGAAATATAATTCCCTATTATCTTTAAGAAACATTTCTTACAATATAGTAAGCTCTGCTATTTAAGTGTATTATTAAGACCATATTTGTACATATAGGATACACCAAAATGAACTAGCAGAATTTACTTTCTTTCTATAAAAGCGTTTGGAGAAAAGTGAAGAAGGCTGACCAAGACACAGTCACATGAGCATCTGCACTCAACAATAAAAAAAATCCATATAATGGAGAGGAAGCTAAAACTTATGTAGGACATGAAACAGGCAATAGACCAGTAACCGTTTATTTATCTACCTGCTCAAAAATACTATAAAGCTTCAGCTACCTACCCTGAAATATGGTGGACCTGAAAACTCATACTAGATTGGTCATGTTACCAATTCCCCAAAGCGGCTCTCTCTCAACTCTGACACACACTGAAACATGAGTGCATCAAAACTAATTGCCATATGGAGCCTCTGAGTTGATTGTTCTAACAAGTACTTAATTATTTTTGCATTATTTTATTTATCAAAATTACTAACTGAACTTTGAAGTCTATTCCCATGACAAATTGTTTTCATTTCACAGATGGAAAAGAAGGAAAGAGCTTATCTTTAGAAACTAATATAATTTTTGCTTACAAGGTTTACTCCTTAAGACTGTTCAAAGTGTAAAGTAAAATAAAAAAATAATCAAGACAGTTCAGATTTTATCACTCTGGTGAGGATATCTTAATACAGCCAGATGAAATATATTACTAAATATAACCTAAAGAATTCTTGTCATCTTGATGATCTTGAAATTGAAAAATGCTCTTTTAAAATTATGTTGAGAAAATGTGTAATTTTGTAGACTTCAATCTCAAATATTACACTAAATGTTATATGATTAATACCAACACATTCCAAGCAGATGTGACACTTCCTACACAGTTCCAAAATAATAAGGTAGTAACAAATATTACCACATAAAAGCTAGAATTTTTCTTGTTGGTAGCAGCTCTAATTACTGTAAACCCAATATCATGTCAGCACTCCTATAATGGACAAATAAATCCAATCCATATTTCCAGCTGTATCTGAAAGTATCCAAACCTCATCACAGGAAGAGCATTTATAACATTTAACAATCCAAAGCCATGTTTCCTGCAATACACAACAGCAAGGAAGATTAAGTGAATATCCAATACTTCTCAATTATCCCTAACAGAAGATAAACGTAGTGAGGATAGATAAAGAATTCTGTGGGGTTTTTTTGTTTTGGGATGGGTTTTGTTGTTTTTCTTTTTAAATATTTAAAAGCACACACATACACAGAAAAACAAACGGAAGTAGTGCTTCATTGTTAAAGGATATATAAAATATTTATCCCTAACACAACATTCCTTCAACTGTGAGACTGAAACCACTTCCTTATGATGGCAAGATAATATTAGCTACATTCTAATTCTCTATTCATGTTGTTGAATGGAGTCCTTTTCCAGGGCTACACCCAAAAAGGTAAAATTATTTCAGAAGTCAGGATGTAGCTATTTTGATAAATCTTGCTCTTCAGACCATCTATCCAGTTCCTTCACGCTAAAAATATTTCCTAAAAAATCAAATACAACTAGAGAAGCATATACTTTTTAGTGAATGCACATAACTAAAGGTGGCCAGTGTATCAGAGAGGCCTAATACAGAGGAATTAATTAGCTCAAGTGCCGAATACTTCCCAGATTGCTATTGCTTCCGATGGCTGGGTGCTGTGATCTTCTGCCTTTGCTTTCCTGGCACTCTAATTGGTGATTTCTTAAGCCCATTAAAACAAACAAACACACACAACAGCTGCAAAGGAAACCCCCCAAAACAACCATCACCAAACCACAACACGACCACAAAAAACAACCCAAAACCAACCTGAACCTTAGGTTAAATGGTGTCTATTTACACCAGGTCAAACCAAAAGAGCCCATAAAAGCATTTTTATTCAGCCAATGAAAATCAAAGGTGAAGAAAAACCCTGAATGACCAATCTTTCTAGATTCCAACGAATTAAAACACACACTCCTTAAATTACAGCTCTGTTGATATCCCACACTCAACACACTAGTAAGAAGAGGTGAATACATGACATAAACAGCTCTTTAAATGAACAATTTCTAAAAGAATCTATTCAGAAATTTCTGATGCCCTGTATCAGGTTTCAATTCAGAAATAAACTTCAATTCAGTCTTCACCTTCTTCCCCAAATTTCTTTTCATTTACAAGCAGAATGTTTTTAAGTTTCATGGGTTTTAAGTCTACATGCCTACAAGCCAGACATATTCTCTAAAACTGAACCATATCTATGAAAACTACAAAAGTTCATATGCAATCTTCCAGGTGTGGGGGCACACTAGCACTCACCTTTTGACACTTTTCACAACCAAACTGTGGAAACATTCATAGAATGACCTGGGTTGGAAGGGACCTTCAAGATCATCCTGTTCCAACCCCCTGCCATGGGCAGGGACACCTTCCACTAGACCAGGTTGCTCAGGGCCCCACCCAAGCTGGTCTTGGACATTGATTTCTTTAGCTTAACTCACCCCAGAAACAAACTGATTCTCTTACTCGGGGTGTAAGGACATAGAAACCAAAGTTTAGGAGGAAAAGAGTTTGGCTTGACACCTGCCCTGAAGCTGAGTATTAGCCCTCAAGACTGACAAGTCATTTCACTGGCTACAAATATTAGCAAAATTGCAGTATTAACACTGACAATATTTAACCCAACTTCTTCAATAGAAATGGCTTTTGATCCCACTTTCTCCCCAAGGGTATTACTTCATATTTAAAAAAAAATTAACTTGGTATGTAACTTAAGACTAAAGTAATAATTTCTTACACTACAATATACATAAAGGCATAATTTTGCTTAACAGTTGCCAGGGAACCATGCACGTTCCAAAACATACCAGATCCATTATATAATATCTGACTTTCAAAACAAAATACATATGTATTTCAGAGACATTCCTTAACATGTTCAAAGAAAAGTTAACTCAAGCTGTAATTAAAATAAGTAGGGCAGGGCAAGCAAGACATCTGGAATAGACTGCTTAAAAAAAAAAAAAAAAAAGAAAAAAAAAAAAAAGGAAAAAAAAAAAAAAAAAAAGAAAAAACCAAAAACCTAAATGAAGCACTAAATGGCAAGAGCAACCACACAACCAATAAGCCAAACCAAGAACTTTTTTATTGTTATCTCCCACAGCACTATCCATGCTAAGGAACCTCAGATCAGGAAGGAAGTACCTGCTGAGGAAGTCCTGCATACAAGGCTTGTTTCTGATTAATTAGTGGAGATCCCACGTCGCTGAGGTCCCCTCAGTCTCTAACCCTCCATCACCCTCCTATCACCCTTGCTGTGTTAAACCCTGCTTCACAATCTGCTGACATCCAAGTGCTTTCAGATCCCCACTGATGTGAAGGTAGAAAATCACTTCCTAATCCGCAGGCACTCAGCTCAGGGCAGACCTTTGGAGCACTACTGCTGCTGCCGCCCAGATGATGTACAGAAGGCAAGAGAATTCCCATGCTGTGAAGACACCAAACAAAACAGGTACCTGTGCTGGAGGATGTGCCCTCATTACAGACAAATGTGATAGAGACCTGACTTAGCCCTGATTGCAGCCCTTGGGAATTAAAGGCCACGTTAAGGTTACCCTAAACACAAAACCACACAGAATCCTGTTTCCTTATATATACAAAGCACATTACAGAGCTGGGAAAAAAAAGAAATATTGAGGAGTCTCTCTTAGCATTTGGCTGTCTTTCCTTACAACCCTGAATTCACACAGCCAAAAGATTAAATGTCTGATGATTCAAAGATTCTCTTAGGAGTCCCAGACACAAATGGCAACTAGTCTTACACAGGGTGTAACCTGGGACATTCATTCACCAAAAAACCCCCAAACAAAACACAAAAACGAAACTCCCACAACGTACAATGTGATGCTACTTGATACCATTTTGAATTATCCAAAAATAATTCAGGCTAAACATTTCGTTTGAAGTGCCTGTGGATGAGGAAAGTAGCAAAGCTCCTGATCATGTGTTTATGAATGTTTAAAAAGTAAAATGCAGCCATATTCCTGGAGCTATTTGATCACAAAAAATAGGAAATACACATGGAAGAGTAAACATTTTGCATAGTTGCACCCAGTGTAAACGCAGAGCAATTGATATGGAAAGCACCTCATAAAAGAAACTTCAATGTATCTGCTTACAGGAGGAACCAAAGTACTGGGCAATGAAGAGCTGCAATTCAAACTGAACAAAATAAAACAAAACAAAAATAAAATTTTCCAGGTCTGCAGACACTTAGAACAACGTTGAAACTAAGTAACCAAATAACCTCATCATCTGGAAGATTTTAGTCTTAAGAGTCCCTGGCTAGAACTGAATTGTTAAGGACAACAACAAAACTGGTTCAGTTGGCATTTTCTTTCCTCATTTAATGCACACTCTTCCAATAGGTGTGCATGTAATACACTATGGAATTAAGCTTTTTCTCTTTTTATTTGCACATTTTTAAGGAGTGCACAGTCTAGTCACTAAAAGCATCTGACCCCTCTCAAAGATTTACAAACAGCATTACTTGATGACATTAGATTAGGAAACTTCAATGGCTTAGTTGCTCTGACACAGCTTTTGCAGTCACCAGGTTTGTCATCCAGCTTGCCAAAACAGGCACAGCTTTCATTTGATCCGTAAGGTTATTACTTTTGGAACAACAGAAAATTGTAAGTGCTACCAATCTTGCAATTTCCTGTGACATGCATTTGCATCTCCAAGGACCAGGCTGACCCAAGCCTGCCTTTGATGAAGTAGTTTTGAAAGCACAGAGCATATAGTCTCATGAGCCTCATCAAAGGTGTAACCAGCCCATATCCTGCTCTTTTACTAGGTCAGAGCATCAGATAAACACCAACTACAACACAGCCAAGTAAGTTTTTTGGGGTAAAACACAGTGTTTATTTAATTTTCACTAGGCATAATAAAGCCCCTGGGATCCATGACGCCTCTGTTCTGTGAGCATGGCAAGGCAAGTGTTAGCACTCTCCATCAGAAGCAATCTTCAGCCTCCTCCAGCTAGAAGCTGCTAATTATGTCAGTCATGCTGAATGCTGACTGACAGTTTTGTGCTGTGAAGTGATACCCACTCATTTTATTAGCAAAGAGAGCATCTGGAGTGAGAAGCTGAAACACCTATTATCCCTTTATTTCCAAAACAGCAACGGTTTACAGGCTTTCCCTCGGTGAATGAAATTCTACTTTCACTAAACACCACCGGGGTGTAGGAATGTTAACGTCTTCCTCAGAAGAGAGGGAGAAGAAAACAAATCCAAAACACCTCACTGGTTTTGAAGTTCTCTTGCTGGATAAGCACTTCCCTTTGAGTTTCCTAGTTGCTCATCTACTCAGGCAGATTCTCAAGTGAAGTAAATTAACAGCGGCTCATTGACTTCACTAGAACTACACTCATTTACAACAGTTAAAGCTGACCTACATTAAAGCAGCATTTCACACCAAGGAAGAGCTGCCTAGAGCCAGCTGGAGCCACGAACTGCAGGGTGTTTCTTCCTCATACTTAATCATTATATTGAACACCCATCTTCCTGTTCTGGAGGAGTCTGCAGCCCTCTTCAGTGACAGCTCACACAACCAGACATTTCAAATTGGGCAGCCCCAGCCAGCTCACAGCTGGGGAATGGCTGCACAACTGCCCTGGAAACTTCTGGGAGGGAGTGGTGCCTGTGCTTGCCAGACTAAGTTCCAGAACTTCATTTCCAATGTAAGTCTTGTGGGTTTTGCCAACCCTCCTTCTTTAACCAGCCTGTCTTTAACCATGTTCTGTCTGGAGCTGCTGGTTTGCTCTGACTGGTGATACACTGTAATGAAAGCAGGCTCAAAACAAGGAGTCAGAGACTAGGCAGGGAAAAAGAAACAAAATTCCTGTCATTCAGAAGGGAGAACTGCCAGGATATCCCTACACTCTTGAATTTCTTCTCTACCATGCATAAATGTAACTGTGAATACTTAATCCAAACCCCTAACAAAGAAAACAATCAAACCCCACAACCACTGAAACTAAATAAAGATTTATTATAGTTGGGGAGGTTTACAGCAACATTTGAGGTCAGGTTAGAGCTCTGAGCAACCTGAGTAGGTTGAAAATGTCCCTGCTCACTGCAGGAGTTGGGAGTTGGACGAGTGACCTTCAGGAGGCCACTTCCAACTCAAACCTTTCCAGAGCTCTTTGAGTCATCAGTGCAAGCAACACGAGCACTTGAACTTCCCAGCAGAAGAAAGTAGCTTTCAATGGATGTAACCAGAAACACAAAATTTTATGAAGAGGTCTCAATTTGAACCAGAGGCAAAACCAAACAGCTGCCTACCTGCAGATTTTAAGGAACTGGCTCAGGGAAAGCTAGAGAGATATTACTGCACAAAGCCAAACACCACAGAATCACCCAGCAGCAACAGGTATCCCCAACAGAAGCCTACCCTTCACACTTTTCACCTTTTCCCATCAACTGGTTAGAAGAAGATACGGAGCCTGCACTCAAATTTTGATATCAAATGAATACACCTTTGTCATGAATTTGTTTTCTCCTAGGTTTTTTGTTTGTTTTTCTGTTGTTGTTTTTTGTTTTTGTTTTTTTTTTTTTGATTGAGGGGTTTTGTTGCTTTGTTTGGGTTTTTTAATTATCTTAACCTAGTTAAATCAGTTCTTATACTTACCAAGGCATGACAGTGTTTACATAAGACTAAGTGCAAAACCCTGACCTCTCTATTTCCACCATGACCTCCGAGAACAGAGCCCACTCACCCTACCCCCGTTCTTACAACTTTAATTATGTTCGACAAGGTTGCTGTGCTTTAAAAGTATCATTTACCGAGACTAAAAGATGTTTATTTTTATTCCCGCTAATCACTTCCCTTTTGTTTCTTTCCATTTATACATCCTGGCTTTTGCACTCAGAATGGCTATCAGATTAGATCACTACAGATGCAGCTGAACAGCTTCTTTATGCTACTATGTAGTCCTATAAAAATCCACATTATTTAACTTTTAGCTAATGTAAATAGAACTGATCACAGAAGTTCAAAAGAGCTTCCCAATTGCTAGGCTGTTTAAGAGACCTTTAAGGGTAAGGGAAGGCAATACAGGACAGAGGACACAGACAGACCCTACCTGTCTCATTACTTACAATTTTAATATCATTAATCAGGCTGACACCTTTAAAAATAATTCAGCCTTTGTATATTACTTCCCTGTCATTTAAAAACTGGTCATTCTTTTCCCACATGTTGTTGAACTTACAGGTTCAGGAACACAGCTAAGTCATGGAATTGAGTGAAAATCCAAGTTATCAATGTTACCTTAGAACTAACTAGAAGTAAAGCTTAAACACAGTACGAGCATTTTATGTGTTACTTCAACAGGCTCTTCGAATTATTTAATGACATTATGAGGAAATCTACAAAAAATACATTAGTGCTAAAAGTTAAGCTATAATAGTTTAAAGCCATTATCATTTAGTTTATCATTATCACTTAGTTTAAAGCTATTATCCTTTCACTTTACATTTAGATGATGAAGAGCCTAAAAAAAAGTTATTAGATTCAGTCTATTTAATGGAACTTCTAAATTGAAGTAAAAAGTACATAGTTTTAACTTTATGGCAAACTGCACAATATTCCCATTTTCTTCTCCGTACCACAAGCTACTTGCTCATTAGACACAAATGGGTAGAAAACAAGAGTTTCTTTGTTTGCATACATTAACTTAAAGCTGTAAAACTCATTCAGCCAAACGCTCACCTTTAAACCTTAACCTGATTTGTAACAACATTTGTAGCCTCTAAAATTACACTGCATGCACCCAGACAGAGTTAATCACGCTTCACTTTTGATGCGTAGAATAATGATCTACCACTTAAAACTGAGCCCTTAAAAGCCTGAAGAAAACTATGTACATATCTGTGTCTTAAATCAGTGGTGAAATAACAAAACTCTACCTAGCAGTGACCAGTTAGAAAGCAAAACAAAAAGAAACATACAACTTCTAGCTCATGGAAGTGGTCCATAAGTGCATTTCAAGTCTCCTCAGATTAAATTCTTGCTTCCCAGCACATGCTATTGATAAGACACCTGGTACTCCTAGGAAAATGGAGAAGTCACAAGGAAATTCTGGGGTTTTTTTGTGTGTAATTTAAAATTTTGTGGGGAATTTTTTTTTAAAAAATAAATTTAGTAGAGATATGAAAATAACACATTCTAAAACCTGATGAGTTTACTGTCATTTTAAATTTAGAATAAATTAAATTTAGAACATACTATGGCTCCCTTAAAATACTGTCTAGAAGGAATCAGATGGTATTAGTGTTCAGAACTGACAGTTGAGTATTTTTGCTATCTAAAAAATCATAACTATGGAAAACAAACTCTTAGATTTATGTACTATGCTTCTCTAAATGAAAAAAAAAAAAAAAAAAAAAAAAAAAAAAAAAAAAAAAAAAGTGTATTGCACAGCACAGGAAAATTCCAAACCAGAAATGTTTTGAAAAAGCTATCAGACACAAACATATTTAAAAAAAAAAAAATCAAACAAAGCAGACACAATTGAGAAACCAAAACAAAACCAGTTTGGCTGTTCTGGGAGCAGGGGAAAGATTGGTTACCACTTAAAAACACTAACAGCACCAACAAGATACAAGAAATTCAATCTTACAATCAATAAATTTTAGAACCTAAATCACAGAACTTTATAAGCCTTTAAATGATTCTCATTTTTCTAACTTGAGAAGAAGAATTAGTAATCATCTCCTTTTTCCCCACTATTAAGGTTTCTATGTAACATCATGTAGAGTAAGTGACACACAACTTGAGCTTCTACAAAGTAAGATAAAAACTGACATCAGTAGTTAAATCTCTTTTGACTTGAAGGGGCCAAGATCTCATCCAGATTTTGTTTTATTTCCTCAGGTCACAAAAGGAATGAGTTGCTGCTACTATTTCATTTACACTAATATAGAAGAGAGAGCTACTTTTATTTTCTTTTTATTACTGCCTTAAAAAAAAAAAAGGAATCCTCGATTTGAAACAAGTTTTAACGAGCACGATAAAGTCTGCACACATAATGCACTGGGTGGAGTAAAAGCCCTCAGCAACACTGCACAGAGCCAATAATGGACTTGTTGCCAACACCCTGTGATTTCATGACTGCCAGAAAAAAAAACAAACGCCACGTTCAGTTCATTGCAAAGAAAGGGATTCATTAACTTGATGTGGCTTTTTACTTGACCTTAGTAAGGTGAGTGAAATAAAATTTCATTTTATGAGATTCAAAATGATCAGCTGCATGCCTACAGGAATTGTGACGAAATGACCGAGTGAAATTACTAACTCTGTTTAATTCTAATTATTACTAGACTGTAGGTCACTGTGAGTTTCTAGCTGAGAGGTTGCTGCTTTCCCTACTGTAATAAGGTAACAGAAAAACAAACTCTAGAGTGTCTTTCTAGAAACTGATGTAAAATAAAATGTAAATTACTTTCAAAGACATAACTATCAATTCTGAAGACACAATAATCTCAATGCAGACTTTTAGTCCATTTTTTTGGAATAATAATCGACTTCACAGACATTTAAACAGTAATTTCCCCATAAAAAATTGTTATTTTTCCAAAATCAAACATTCACACTCGATCAATAAACCTTATAGTCAGAGAATTAGAAAACAAACAAACAACCCCAATAAAGACCCCACAAAATAAACAAAAAGCCCAAACAAACAAAACAAACAGAAACCCAAACAAAGAAAACAAACAAACAAATAAAACCCCACAAAAGTTGCCTGTGAAAATAGCCTTCACTCTTTCTGGTCACAGCATTAAGGTCACCTGCCCTATCTTGGCTGCCCCAGCAAATGCAGGGGGAAAATAAATACGAAGCTAATGTGAAGCACTGGAGGGTAGATGAGGATTAAAAATTCTCCTTCCACATTATAGTCATGGGAATCAAATTAGAGTATGAATGACAAAGATGCAAACCTTTTGCTTAAAAAAAAAAAAAAAATCCTTCTTATTTTCTGTTGAATACACCACAATCCCCTTCCCATATAAAAGCAAGATAGCCACTAAAGAAATTTTTTAAAAAAGCAAACCAGAAGCCAAAACTGTTGTGAGCAGAGATTTTTCAGCAGTGTATTTTAAGGAACTTCATCTCCTAGCAGGTAGAATCCTATTGCAGCTCCAGAGCAATAATACCCTATTCTAGCACCCTCTTGTTTTCTACCTATAGGAACTTGCTGTGGGAAGGTCAATCATTTTAAGCAATAGCTCCATTAATGATGCCACCATTTGTTTCTTTTCACAATTTTGAAGGAAAAAAAATCCAACACTTGAACACACACTTCACTGGATTCTGTATTTGCTCCACTAAAAACTTGAAAGTAAACAGAAGTGTCTTCATATCAGTACTGTAATCCTCCTACGGAGTAACAGCCTCTGAACATTCTGAACATTTATTCCTGATATGACACCAAGCTACATCACCACTCAGTTCAGCAACTGCCAGAATTATGTTCAAGGAAAGTTAAAGTGCTCGCTGCGTCTCTGAGCTTGTTTCACTTTATGTGCTTCAATATTTGCTTTCCTTACAGGTAACACAGATTAACATTCATGAGTGGGAGAGAAAACAGAAATCATTATTTTTTGAAGTTTTCTATAAAGCAAAGCATAAACCAGCAGCAAAATCCCATCCTACACACTCCTTCCCATTTCAAGATCTGCATTGCTACATACGCATTTGAAAAGCCATAAAATGCTCCTCAAAATAATTACTCAGAAGTTCATCTCATTTTCTAAGCGTAATAGCAGCACTCTACAGATCTTTCCTTGTATCAAAAGATAGGGAAGACTTCATTCTGCCCTCTGTATTAAAGAGGTAAATAAAGCAATGCTTCCTTCTTTCTGTTCTGCATCTACTTCTAAATTTCTCCTTTTAATTTTTAAAGGTTGTATAACCTGGGCAATGAGCCTCATTAATCACTACTGAATGATTTAACCCAGCCATTCAGTTCCAGATGCCACTCGGTGCTAGAGATATGCTAATTCCTTCCAAGCTTCACCTCCTTTTGCGCTTGAAACCATAATTTTCCACAGTGGTGAAGACAGGATTTTACTCCATGCACGGGGCCTCTTGCCAATCACTTTTACGACTAGCGCAGTGCAAGTTTCATTCCACAGTTACATCAGACCTTTTTGTTCAACCTGTTCATTACAAATATGCTCTCTCCTGCATTCTGCTGCTACAGCACCAAACTCCACCTTCTCCAGTGCCCACTCCTGCTTTGGGAAGCAAGAAGTAAAACAGTTTGTTACTATCCCCACTTATCTTGCTTCCTCACAGTACTTTCATTTTTTTTCCCCTTTATCACCTCCTACCATTAAACACTTTGATTATGAAGTATCTGTCAGCTACAGTACCTAGGGCCTCAGATATATTCCAAAACCAGAAAGCTGGACTGACAAGAGTTGTTTTGTGAGTGGGAGGTGAGGGGAGAAGCATTCAGAATTTGCAAATCCCAGATCTGAACCTGCCTGGCATCCAAGACATCTCCTAGCACAAAGCTACACCAAGTGGCAAGTTTCACACCAGGTGCCAAGACACTCTGACAAAAGAAAAAAGCCTGATGACACTGCTGAGCATTTGATCCAAAAATATTACTTTAAGACCTCATGTTATGCTTTCAGCACATAAACACAGACCCACTTGTGGATTTGGAGGCTGCTATCCTCACCTCGGGTTCACATGCTCAAGCCTATCTGGCCAACAGGAGATGGTTGGGTTGAAAAGTCTGCTTTTGACCAGTGTTGGTAAAGAGAACTACGAAAGTGGCAAGCTGAGAAGTTTCTAAAAGAATACATACTCAAATACATTTTTGACTGGCTTCTCACCCTTCACAGAGCTACTGAGGCCCATGCAAATTTGAAGTTATACAGCTTTTTTCAGTTAATTGGCTCTTAAGTTAATGTTCACTACAATCTGAATTTTCAGACCAGCTAAGAACCCATAATGATCCACAAACATTTGCAACTCAAGATAAAGTCAAACACTTTAGGCAATTTAATTTAAACACTCGAATCAAGATTTTCAATAGGCACTACTGATTTTAAGTGGCTCAAAATTTAAATCGTAGGTTCCCAACTTCAGCAACTCACAAGGCCCTGGATTTCAAAAATCTGAGGTCTAGTGTCTACTAAAAAATCCAGCCACTCTCTCAAGCATGTCCATCAAACACCATTTCTTTCTCCCTTCACCTGCTTCCAGAATGAAGTGGAGCCAATGCACATCTTTAGGCCTACACCAAATCCTTGGCCATGTATTAAAACCTAATTTCTAAGATAAAAACTGTTAATGCCTATTATGCTACTGTAGAAGCAAACAGTAAAACTAAAGTCTTCTATACTTAAATTTATAGCCATGAACTGCTCTATGTGTCTGATCTTCATCACAAAGGCATTTAAGCAATTAGATAAGAGGCAATATAACTAACAAACAATCTAAAATAAATACATTGCCTGAAGACACGCAAATTTCAGAAGGCACAAAAATGCCAGCCAAGCAAGTTTTAATGCAATGCTAGCATGAAACAGTTTAACAGTACTAAAGAAATCACATTTCTGATTTATGTACAAGACAGTCAAGGGAGCAGAAGATAAAGACTACAAAACTGAACAACATGAAGAGCACACAGACTCCACAGTTCTCTCAGATGGCTGTCACAGGTGATTCCAGCCTGCACAGGTGACATCCTGATCCTTGCCCTACCCTGCACTGCATGTCTGAAGACATAGGCTGCTCCAAAATTGAGCTTATTCCACTGCTAATCCACTATGCAAGATGAAGAAAATAAAATATCAAGTTTAAGATTTTAAATCCAGAGCTCAGCACAGGCTTGTCAGATTTACAGATCTTTAATCTAAAGTCAGGGGTGTTCATATTATTTTAATCATTCACAATATTAGCATTAGACTTAAGGTAATGCAACACCATATTGAGTAAATACTTCCCAACAGAAAAGGGCAGCTTGAATAATTTTGCATATATGACTATTCATTTCTTCAAAGAAATTATATGTACTTCAAGATGGCAGCAGCCCAGAAAACATGCTTGTTTTCTGATTAAGAATATTCATACCACTTCAATGATAATAATAATGTATTCAACTACCCATTTTGGTCTAAGATGAATTTATAGTAAGTTGTACTAAAATTAAATGCTCTATTTAATTTACAGTTATTTACTTAAATGCAAGTAAATACAAACATGTAACATAGGACGAAATGCTCTATGCTTCTCTAGAGGTGTAAAGTCTGGTGTCAGAAGACAAGACTCAAACAGGAGCACCTTGTGGAATTTACCTCTACTACCAGTGAGTAAATCCATAGAGGTTCTCTCCTGTTATTTAGATACAAAATCCAGTAGTCCTTTATGGAATTTCTCTGAATGCTAAGGAAGAAATCTTCAGCAACACATTTACTATTACGTGAAAGTACAGATGCTAATACAAGCATTCTATACATGTCAGCCTTCTGAATGAGACGATAAATACCTAAGATCCCTTTATATAAAACATGGTTTTATGCACTAGCCATATACAGTTGATGTGTATATATATAGATATATAGATAGATATAAAATCCCTTAGGATAAAACAAAAAGGTGTTGAAAATGAGATGACATTAAGCTACTGCTTTTACCAAAATCCATGTACTGAACATTTACATCTAAAGATGAAGCACATGCCCAAGTTGCACCATGAGCACCTCCACTCCTCCAATAGAATATCTTTTCACTAAAACCTAGATGGAAAAGTGCTCAAGTTCTGTCTAGGTCTTTGGATAGTGGTGCTGAAAGAAACTATGAGTAAACTTGAGGACCTGAAATGCAGTTTTCACAAAGACACAAAATTGCTTTATAAACTTGTAAAACAAACAGATCTTTTATTTAAATCCACAAGTTCATTTTCTGCCTATTCACAGTAGATTCTTCTTTCTAATTTTCAACGTTTCTGCTTCCAGAAAACACAATTAACATTACTTCCCACTAAAATACAAGAAGGCAAAAAGGTTTTCTACTCCCCTTTTCAGCAGTTTGCTTCCTTTTGGTAAGGCCACTTTAAGGTTACACCATTCCACAAACCATTCTGTCCTCAGCAAAGGTGAAATGACTTGGCTGCTCAGGGCTGTGAGCAGAGCAAATCTGCACCTTGGCTGCAGTTGCTCAGATGGCAAGCAGGCTCTAATTAAAAAGACTGGCCTGATGCCACTCACAAATCTCATTACTGTCAGTTTATCAATTTCGTTTTAATCAGTCATACACAGACACACATACACACATGAGTCTTAGTCAGAAATTTTCCTAAGCTGCAGAACAAGAGAGGCATGGAAAATACCTACAAGTCTGAGAATAGTTCTCAGTATTTGACAGTATTTAACTTCATAGGTTGTTCATATACTCCTTCACTTTCTCACAAAAAATAGTTTCCTCACCTTGTTTTCAAAAGACATGAAAAGAAATAAAATATGTTTTCCCTAAGTCTCTATTTATTGTTTTATTTAAGTGTAGGACATTTCCCCTACTATTTACACCTGAAATGGACAATCCCACATAAACAAACATTTCTCCCTGTGTGCTCTTGTTTTAACAGCAATTATGTCACATACATTCCTGGTCTGAAAGGCCTACCCTCATGATGTTCCAGAACCGTATTTTATAATTTTTGTGGATAAATCTGGATAAATACACCACTTCCCCCTGATGAACAGTGAAGCAACGAAGAGATTCTGACATCCAGAATTAAATTCATATCCTTCTTATTTCAATAATGCTTACTATCACCTTCAGGGTATGGTAACTCACAGTACTGGCTTACATTAATAATTAGGATACCAAAAGATTTAGTTCTTTAAAAACTAGAACTCAAGACCAACAATAGAATAACACAACTCTGACTGAAAACTGAAGTCATTATTAGCTTCCCAGGTGTTTCACTTTCTCCCCAGCTGAGATTTTCCTTAGTACCAAGTCTCAGCTGTGAGAGTCCATCATAGCTGGCTGCATCTATGTCCCAGTACAAGGTATTTGTGCTCATAGGACATCTTCTTTCTTCATGTAAAATGTCCTTCTACCCACAACAGTTTAGTGCTGATGCTAAGGCCGACACAGTAAGCCAAGAGACATCAGTGTATGATCGAAATACACATATATGTGTATAAACAGATGCACATCATTCTCCTAAAAAAAAAAAAGATATAAACTAGCAAATTATCTGTCCTTAAAAGCATCTCTAGCTTTCAAGACACTTAAGAATATTTCTTCGTTGCTCTTCTCTCATCTTTTGGTCAAGCTTCTCATCCCTAACTGAAAAACACTCTTATATCCCTTGTTTACACAATTTATTGGACTGAAGATACACCTCAGTTGCTTCTTCAGTTACCTCACTATTTACCTTACAGGTTTACAAAGAAGCACTAAAGTGAAAAGCTAAGGAAGGTTATCACCACCAAATAAGATTATAGAACAGAGCACACAAATAAAATGTGTCAGGACCCCAGCATATGAAATTGTTAAGTGCCACCTTGTTTGCTTGGAAAGGACAACGTTTCTACAAATTTCCTGGTCACAAAATAACCTCAAAATACGAACATATTTTATTGACAACAAAATTATTCATTCCGAGCTGTTCAAATACACAAAACCCACAAAAAATTCACAACAGTAACTTAAACATTGACTAGGGGAATGTTCACTATGAAGGGGAGATTTCTGAAGAAGAATCCAAGGCAGCTACCAGGACAGCAAGCCAAGTGACCGTTATCCACACAGGGCATTTAACAGCAACAGAAATACTACACTCGGAATTGCAGCAAGTGACTGGGCTTGCCAGACCCAGCAAAATTACTATTATATTAATTAGAGAAAGCTATCCCATAATGAGACATAATATTACAGTCATTTGGGATTGCGAAACAAAACTCTTCCAGTTAGTTAGGAAAATTAAGTGCCAACCAACACCAATGTTATTTGAAAGTGAGGGAACAGGTTCCCAGATATTTTAAGTACAACCATAGATTTTTGTGCCTTGAATTTCTAAGTATTTTCTCTTTCCACCTTCTAATGAAAACTAAATTGGTTTTGATTCCTTACCTCTTTGACAATCACTTCCAAAGCATTTTATGTTAAAGCACTGTTTGGCAAAGGTATTTGATGTCTAATATTAACAATGATAACACTGCTACATAAGCCTCACTAGTTTCTGGTAATATTTGTAACGGCCCACCTATCTTTGTAAATGCAATCAAAACCTTTATCATGTAGACTCAGGAACATTCACCACATAAATTCGTATTTTCCAATAAAATCTTATGGACCATTCAGGATTCCCCCAAAATTCAGTATCCTGAACATTATAGATGATCCCTGCTAATGAAGTCAGTCTGTAACTTCAACAAAAAAAAATCTGACAGCCAACACAGGCAGTGTGCAAAAATCAGCTTGAGTGTTCTTCTGGTTTAAACTAAGTTAATTGCCAGGCAATAGGGGGAAAAAAGTGTCTTTTCTAGCTGAAAGATAACAGAATTCACACTTACACAAATTGGAAAAAAAAAAAAAAAAAAGACATTTGCTCTCCACAGATACTACCAGTATTCATAAGGATAAGTGGCTTTGAATCAAACACCTGGATACTTGGAGAGTATTTCATCACAAGTAAGGAATTATCAGTTTTACAGCATGTAGTTATTTCTTTGCTAGCTTGAAGTCTTCAAACACAAGTGGGGCCAGCTCCTTCAGCTTTCGGAGCTGGCTCAATCTTTCTAAATATTCTCCCAGTAAAATTACTTAGAACAGCACACAATGTATTAGAGGTGAAAAATGCACATTTTTTACGTTTTCTTGGGTGACTTATTTGCTTTTACAGATTAGGCACTTAATACTTTCATAATCCTTTGAATTATTGCGTGATTTTTTTCTTAAATCTCTTCTAATTTATTACTATTACACAGAGAACACATAAAAGGAGTAGAACCATTTCCCAAAACGCTCTAGCACTTCATGAGGGAGCTTTTAAACATAAACCTCTGAGACAAACAAACAAAACAAGGAAGTGGCTGATTTATTTACTCCCATAGGTAGGTTAGCCAGCTGGGAAGGACTTTGGGGACACTCCACAGACACCCTTAAACTACTAACCATCAGAAGAGAACCCTCCCATGAAGGAATACAAGAGACAATTTTGCCCTCCACTGGCTAGAACTATCACTGAGAAACACGCCTGCCTCACTGTGTCAGCGCTGCCTGCTCCACACAGCACAGAAAAACCTCTGGAGCAAACATGCAGTAATTAGTAAGGGATAACAGAGACAGGAAAGGGGGAAAAAGTGGGTGTTGAGCAAATGGGAATCAGCAGAGCAATGAAATAACTCGTCAAAACATAAAGATTTCTGCAGAGGGAAACAGAAAAAAAAATCACACAGTAACATATTTAGCCTTGAGAATGGCTAGAGCAGTGAAGACCCATGTGGAAAACCAAAACCTTGACATTTGTTCCCAGCAAAAATGTTCTGCATGTTGCCCTTCAGATAAGAGAATGCCTTTCTTTTCCAAACATACTCATTTGGTGCTGCTGCTGGGGAGTGGAGAGATGAAAAATCAATGGATTCTGAGGCAAAGCCTGCCTCAGAATGAAGGAAATGAAGGAAAAAGGGCAGTAAGAAGGTAAATATTCAAGAAAACAAGGATACTAGAGAAGTAACCCTTAAAGCAATTCTTATTCGTATGCAAAGCAGCATTGAAATTACACTGGGAGAATAAGGGAGGAAAGCTGCTATATTCCAATTTTCAACACTATTCAAATTTAAATTTATTCAACATTTATTAACCACAGGCTTACATGAAAGAAGATACTTCACAGGATTCCACAGAGACAACACCAAGGTAAAAATTAGGGGTTTTAAATTCTAAGTGGTTTACCAATTACTGTTCTAACGAACACTAACCCACTTACTTTTCTATTATTACTTTTTTTTTTTTTTTCCCCATCCCCCAATTATTTCCCACCTCTCAGCAGAAGTTTCTAACGTCCCATTTAGAGTGTGGCCACACAGACCATTGATTCAGTAGTGGGTGTAAGTGAGGGAAGTGAGAACCTTCAGTGGAAGAGGGAGGAAAGGATCAATCAACTTGGAAGATCAGCTGTCAGTAGAACTCAAAGGATTTCAGTGTGGAAACTGCTGTGGATGACTCCTGTCCTTCCTTCTGCACTGCAGCCATCTGCCCTCAAACTTCATCCTGCCAGAGGTTTCTGGCAACCCCATTGTTCCAGACTCAAGACTAGCTATTTGACCACACACCAGTTTGAAGGAGAAAAGAAATTGTTCTTGGTGAAGGAGCTGAAACAGTGTTATCTAGTGCTTGTGTCTAATCTTTATTACTGAGTTTGCTTACATGACAAAATTAAAAGCCTTCATAAAAATTCATGGCTTTTTTCCTTTTTTTCTCCCTCCAACTCAGCTGGAATCAACACTATTAGAGAGTGCATCCCCATCCTGGGGGCAAAAGAAAAAAATTGGAAAAAAAAAAACCCTTGCATGCAACTTTATTGAGCATTTACATGATAAACAGATGAGAGGATTCAAAAATAAATAAAATTGTTTCTTAACTTGGAGTTTAAAACATCTCAATACACGATCAAGTTGCAGAGCACACTATCTATGAAGTCAACTTTTCTAAGGTGGGGATGATTGCCACAAAAGATTCAGAAAGAGCAAATAGGTGCAAAGGCTCTTGCCCATTCCATTTGTTTCTTCCATCCCATGAAGGAGACAATACAGAGAAAAATCAAATTAAAGATGGCATGACTGACAGGGTCAAAAGTGAACAAGGTGTGAGCTACTCACGGATGCAAAGTTTGCCATATCCAACGCCACAGGGAGCAAACTAGCACTTAACAGCAAAACATTAATAGTTAAATTTATGATATCATCTAGAAACAGACATAAGTTACTACATTTAGTGACATAATTAAGACTCAAAGCTTCAGGCAGTGTACTTAAGTCTTTCAAAAACTTCATTCATTCACTGACCAGATGTCTCATGCTCCCATAACTTCAATTACTCAAAGGAGTCCTCTGCAAACTTAGAAGAATCAGTTAAGGTAGAAAAGCTAGCGCCCAAACCAACCTTCAGTATGGCACAAGCACTTACTATGTTCACTTAGCGCGTAACAAAAGGCGTTCCTAAGAACGAGAAGCAACACTGCAGGGAGATAAACCCGTCCTCCTGACAGAAACAGAGTCCTTGTGCAGAAGCAAACCCGAAAACCTCCCGAGCCCACCGTGGCCACATGCGCGCCCCGGGAGAGCCCAACCTGCCCTCCACAATGCTCTCAGTGCCGCCCTATCCGTAACCTACAGGCACGATAAAACGCCCCAACACGCATAAACCCCGCGCAAGCTGTGCCTAATGACCATTAATCCCCCCTATCTCCTCGGCCATCTCCCCCGCTCCCGCTCAGCACGCCGGCGCTTCACTTCACACACGTGGGTAAACTTTAATCGCCAAGGTGAAGCAAAACCCATCCCCAAGCCCTCCCTTGCCTCGCGGTGGCGGCTGCGCGGGGTTATCCCGGCCCGGGGGCTGGGAGGGGGGAATGCGCCCGGCGGAGGGTGCGCGGTACCCGCGGGCACAGCCACCTCCCGCGGGACTACGGGCTCCCAGCCCGCCGCCGGAGCTCAACACCAGCCGTGGTTCCATCAATGGACCCTCGGGAGGTGCCCGGAGGTGGGAGCCCAGGGACCAGGGCAGGACCCGGCGCCGCTCATCGCCCCCGGCTCCGGGCAGCCCCCGCGGCCGGCCGCAGCTCCCGGGGCAAACGCGGTCCGGGCGCCCGCAGGGGGGGAGCAGAGCTTCGTTTCCGAGCAAAGGAGGGGGCCGGGAAGCGCGGAGGGGCCAAATTGGGGGAGGGAGGTGGGGAAGGAGGAGAGCGGCTGAGGGAGCGCTGCCACCGCCGCGTATCTGACCCGCCTGCGTGAGGTGGTTACCTGAGGTGACACATATGAATCCAAAGAGGTAAAAGTGAGCAAACTCCGCGATCATTGTCCTCGGGTGGCGCCTGCAAGCAGTCTCATGCCAGAAGAGCGGGGGGAGAAACGAAGAGCCCCCAGTTGTAATTCCACTGAAGCTTAAGGCAAGCGAGGTTCCCTAATCCCACCGGACTCCCGGGGCGAGCCCCCTCAGGGCACGGCGCTGTCAGGTCCGCGGGGCTCCAGTCGCCAACTCCGGCCGGCCTCCCCTCTCCTAGCCCGGGCTTTCCTCAGCGGTGCCTTGACACTTCCCAGGACTATCCAAAGCGACAGGAGAAAACAAAAGATCCTCGAGTTCCCGCAGCCGAGGTCCGCCGCCTCCCGAGCACAAGTTGCTGCCCCGGCCCCAGACTCCGCTCTGGGCGCCCGGGACGAGGCGGTAACGGAGCGCAGCCGGGGAGCTCCGCCGAGCGTCCCCGCCGAGTCACTGCGCGCCCGGAGAGCGGCGGGCAGAGGGCGGCGGCGGAGCGGCGGCAGCGCCCGCTCCCATGGCGGGGGAAGGAGGCGGGAGCGTCGGGGGCCGCGGCGGAGCCCGGCCGCGGTCAGGCGGGGCGGCGGGCAGGGGAGCCCCGGCGGCAGCCCCGAGCCCAGCCCAGCATCGCCGCCGCCCCCGCCCCTGCACGCGGGAATCCCGCACTCGCCCCCGCCCCAGCGCCGGAGGAGGGCACAAGAGGAGCGATGGAAGGAAAGAAGAAAGGAAAGGGAGAGAGAGAGAGAGAGAGGGCGAGCAAAACTTCCCTGGGCCAACGCCCCCGAGCCACCCACCCCAACCGCCCGCCCTCGGTGCGGCGGCCGCGGGAGGAGGAGAGGGAGGAGGAGCGGCTCCTCGCCTTGCCCCGCCGCCGGGGCAGGGGTGCACGAGTCAGGCGGGGCCGAGCCCGCCGCGCCTCAACTTTCTGGTGTCACGTCGAGCCGCTCGCCTCCGCCGCGGGTTTCCCCTTCCCCCTCCCGGCCGCCTCCGCCTCCTGCCCGCGCTGCCGCCGCCGCGGCAGGTCTGGTGCCGCCTCGGGACACCTTAAAGGAGCCGCACCTACGCGGCCCCCGCACGCCCCGAGCAGCGCTGCCCGGCCCGGCGCATCCCGCCCCGCCCCGAGCGGAGCCGGCGCCGCCTCCCGCCCCTTCCCCCGCCGAAGGTAACGCGCGGGGCGGCTCCCGGAGCCCACCGTGCCCCGGGCACGGCACAGCCAGGAGCAGGGGGAGGGGATGGGGCTACCCTCGGGCGCAGAAGAAGTTTAGATCTCCCCTCGCCCACCCCCGTCGAAAACAAGCAAACGCACAAAACCCCCGCGCGGGCGAGGACACTGCGCTTCGCCCGGTGATTCCCAGCGCCTGGGGTCTGGCCGTGCTCCAGGCGTGGACCAAATCTCTAGGAGAAGCACCCTCAAATCGTCACTCCTGCGGTTGAGTGCACGGACAAATACTACAGAAGCAACTCCGCATGACCATGTCACACCACGAGAGGTAGTGGTGGGGGAACAAGAGGAAGAACATTGTAGGGGAGAAGGGAAAACGGACTTAAAAGAAGCAGCACTACCACCTCACAGCAAAGCTCCAGCTATTCCTAGATTTGATTCATTAAGTTAAGAGGATTGAATGAGGCAGAAGAAGAAATTTCATTTCCAAGCAGCGTATTGAGTATACGAAAGCCATTGCAAGGAAGTCTGCAGTGGGATAATAAAACTATGGAAAGACTCGATGTACTTCCTGTCACAAGATTTATATGGACCTCACACTGTTATCAGCCAAGGAGGTTTGGGTGCTCACAGCCACCATCAGTCAAACTACAAGGAAGAATGTCACTGGATTTGCCCCATGTTGAGTCCCTCAGGGCAAACTGACCAAAAGTCCAACAACAGAAAGGTCCTGAGCATTGCACTGAATCTGTTTCAGTCCACTTTTATGTGTATGAGATCCATAAAGACAAATTTTCAATACTGTAAAGCAAAACTGGTTCACATTCAGAAAGGAAGCTCCTGGTTATATGCACACAATGTATCTGTATCAAACTGGCAGCCAAACCAAACTGGCAAGATTTTCTTTCTAAAACTGATGAGAATTGATGAATATCCAAAAGTTAGAAAAACACTCTAGTGTTTTAACACCAATCAGATATTAATTTTCACAGAGAAAAATGAATTAATGTCCTACTTCAAACAGATTAAGAAAGCAATCATAATTGCGGAATCAGTACCAGTGAATATTTCTTGAATATGAGCAAATTTTTTTAAGCCGTACCTAGCCAACAATTCCTCTTCCTGTTGTGACCTCATGCGTCATTCTGCACTTCATGAAAGAAAAATGCATTAGCACCTCCAGAGTTAAAACCACACTGCGAAAACAGTGAGGAGGCCTGAGATAATCCTTGAATCTTAGTGAGAAGTTTGAGATTTCAATAAATTAAACTTGGGGTCGTTCTTTTATAATTGATTAAATAAGCATGCAGGGCTGAAAATGGTCCTCAAGAATACATTTATTTCACCTCTGTTCTCAGAGAGGGCCAAATATAAGTAAGACCCTAACTAGCAGGTATTTTGTAATCCCTCTTCTATCCATTTCTCATGACTGGAATTTCATACTGTATTTAGGTAACCCTTTCCAGTTACTATATGGTCAGATTTCTTTTTTTTTTTTAAGCCTAGACTAAACAGTCTTCTGGAAAAAAACACACCACCATCACCACCAATAGCATTTTGAAGAGCTTTTCTTTTTATTCCTTCTGTAGTATCAATACTTGGCAGACTCACACTGAACCAAATTTTGTACATATTTTAAGTGCTTGCATCTCTTTAAAAAGCAAATCCACACATCTACCAGTAGGCCACTCTAAAGAGAATAAATGGGTTCACTTATTCTGTGAATGTACATTCACCCCTATATTTTATGTGTGCATGTATTTATTTACTTGTAAAGTGTTATTCTTATGTATTCCTCTGTTTATATGGAATATATATTTCCCTGATCTTTAATTATAAAACATAGTTTTTAATGCATTTCTATGGCAGATGTATTATCTATCAACATAAATTAATCAATTTACTTTGTAACTGACAACGAATATATACAATGTGTACAGAAGCTAAGTAAAGCATTTGCCTAATTCCCAAAGAATTTTCTCAACTCAAGGTGAATCTGCTTCCTGTTCATTTGTGCAGTAGTAGGTTTCTAGATTCACTTACACTTTTGCTTAGGTAATTGAAAAAAAAAAAAGGGGGGGGGGCAGTAAAATTTTATGCCATTTCAAAGTCTTGTGTACGCTGGCTGGTAATTTGAAATTCACATGCAGAGAAATTCTCCATACAGCAGTGGATTAAAGCTCTGAGGCTTGAATGACCTTACCATGTGATCATGAGACGAGCCTACGTAAACCAGCTGAAAGCTTTTGTGCCACAGTTACCCCATCTTTAATGAGCCTCTAAGACTGTTTCAATCACTATAAAGAATTTTTTATCCTTTGAGAAGAACAGAGTCATTCTACTTTAGGTACCTATAGTGAGAGTACAGTAGATCTTCAAAGGCTTGTTCAATTTGTACTGTCTCAGATACTTCATAACATAATGTTTAGCTGTCAGTGCTTTCTTACTTCAGAAAAATTGCTAGGAGTGAATGTATACTGCTCTAATTATCTTTCTTAAAATTCATTTAGATTGTAATAATATATAACAGCTGCACAGCTGAGTGAATTTCTTCAAATTGTAAGCCTACAGAATTTCATCAGAATGTCTTGTAAGTAATTGACATCATCTTTAATTCTGCAGATGTTCTTACAAAATGTGTGCTATTGAAGCACCCTTATTGTCCTTAATACTGAGACATACAGGCATTCTTGAGAGACACACACACGTATATGTGTGTTTGTCAGAAAATGTTTCTAGGAAATGAAATAATGCTTTAACCTCTTCAGATGTGGGGAACAGTACATCTATGAGTATTATAAAGCAGATGTACTTGCTGTGTTTATTCTGTGATACGTAACACCATTTTGAAGACTTACACAAACATGTAATTTCTGGGAGAACAGAACTACTCTGAAGCACAAAATTATACATGCTGCCTGAGTTTGGGGCACAGGACTTGGTGAAGAAAAGCTTCACCAGAACTGATAGTTGTGATTCAGCAGATGGCACTCTTCCCTCGAAGTGACTAAAATCAGTTGTGCCTCTGATACAAGGGAATGATGTGCTTTGAGAGATTCTTCAGAAGAACTTGAACTTCTGTAAGCACTGAAGATCCCAGGCACTTCTCTCCAAGGGCAGAGATATGCACACAATGCCTTGGATGTGTTGTGGGGGCGAACATGCTCGCTCTCCACAAACCTTTTTGAACTTCAAACGGCTCTGCTCCTTCCTGATCTCCAAAGTAGTGTGTAGCCTTCCGGTTATCTGCGGGGCTGGCTGCCAGGAATACCTCAGTGTGTGCATTACACGGTCACACACGCTCGTGTCTGCAGAAGCTCACGGCGTTTATCGTTCCGAGGCTGGCAGCCAGGATTACTGAATCAGTACCTTTATTCTATGGGCTGCAACTAAGCTCCCACTGACATCACAGGGATTATATAGATACAACTAAGTTTCAAAAACTCCTTCTTCCAGACTGTCTAGGACATTGTGGGAAGTGATGGGTTGCATTATTTCGTGAACTGCCTTAAAAAACCTATTCTAAATATTTTTTTCTAAGCATAAGTTGAAATTAAGTGGAAAAATATGAGGAATTATATATATACATCTCTCTGTATATTTGTCGCTTTGGGCCTTAACCATGCTAGGAATCCTAGCTGAAGTCAATAAACGTACCTGATTGCAGAACAGTATGTTATTTCAGTGGTATTTCCATCAGGAAAACAAAACAAAACAAACAAACAAAAAAGGGTTTTTCTACATTAGATCTAAACAAGCACGGAAATGTTAGAAGAAGGAGCACTGTAAAGGACAGCTGAATGTAAAAAGTGCATGAATAGCAGAAGTTTGAAGACCTACAGTTGCCATAAAATTAATTGGGATAGTTATTATGAGCAAACAAGAAATGTTATGATTTCCATGCCCATATAAGTCAATTTCTGTCTCTTTCTTGACCTGTCTGGTTACTGTTTAAACATGCTGTTCAAATACATTGTTTGTGTTTGATTGCTCAGGCCTCACCATGATTTTGCTTTTATTTACATTAATTTTGTGATGTAATTCCTATTTTCTTTGATGTTACTCTTAATTACACTACTAGTGAATTCATACTTCCAGTGACTTTCACTACATACAATATGTAGAATAGTACTCAAGTCATTGCAGAGCAAGGAATAATAGCAATAAAATATAATATTTTATATGCTATGATGAATTCACAGATAGAGACCCTAAAGAACCTCAAGCCTCATTATGCTAGGTGTATAAAAACCCCATGATAAAAGATACTTTCTTCAAAGGATTTATAAAGCATTATTATCAACATAAAGAGCTTAAAGAAAAAATCACCACTGGCATAAACATGCAAAATTCCATTGAATTTTATCCTTTAATATTCCTTTATATTAGGGGTGAATGGGTCTTTTCATTTCTGTTCAAAGATGCTATAGCACATCCCCACTGGAAAAAAAAAATCACCAAAGCTGTATTCCTTCTGTTGCCCCAGTAGAAAATGCTGAAGGCATATTTGCTATTCAGTCTACTCAGCAGACTAGCTCAAATGCTTTAAAAAATTATTATAATTATAGGAAATATTGCATACAACTCCTGCTTTGTGGTTTTGTTCTTGTTAGTGACAAAATGCTAATCTGCTTAATATGTAATTTATATACAAACAACACAGTATTTATGACAAAACCAGTGTTATCTCTGATATTGCCAAACAAAGAGAGACCTGTCCCTGAAATCTCAGTATTTGCTTTAAATATTTAACAAATGAGCCATTCAGTTCTCACTATCTCCTTGCCTCAATACGAAGAGTATGAGGGTGTCACCTAGTGGATTCTTCTGGCTGTCTGGAAGAGAGCTCACAAGCCAAATCGCCCAAATGGCATTGAATGAACTAACAAAATGAAAGGGAAAGGCTTCTTTTTTCTTTATTTAATTACTCCAGGAATTGTGAGAGCTTCAACACAGCGTTATTGTTCTGTAATATCTGCCTCTGGGTTCCCATTCATGCCACAGAAACTGTTGGCACTGAAAAGGGCTGTAAGAATGATGCATCCAAAATTTTGAAGAGAAAATTACCTATGTTCCTGGATCAGAGGAAAGGTTTTATATTACCAGAGACGACCATTTTAAATGAGTTGCACACAATTTTTGTTTAAGATTACAAATAATAAGTGGAAGAAATGATATACCGTGCCTGTAAGTTTCATCAGTTGTATTTAAAAAAAAAGGAACTATTCCATGGTTTTCAGCAGGCCATCAAAAAAAGGGGGGGTTTGCATGTATTAATTTGAGATTGCTGGATGCATTTATAATTCACGAATAGTTAAGGTTAACCTTAGCAATCTGGAGATGAAAAGGATTACATAAACTATCCATCTTATTTCTTTGATTGAATTACTGCACATATTTAAAGCAGACGCCACTTAAGGACTGAATACCTGCAGTGAATTAACTCAGTCAAATGCAAAGCAGATACCCAGCCAGCTCACCCAGTACCATTGCAATTGCATGTTGAAATTTAAAATAACCAGCATACAATTTATAATTGCATGATGAAAGCCTATCTGATCCCATATATTTAACCTCTTTTAATTAAAAAAATGCTTACTATAGTTTTAATATTGCATTCTGCCCTAGAGTGGAGGAAGGGAAGAAAGCGAGGATAGAACTGCAGATGATAAAGACATCCTTTTTTCGTGCCTAGAGCGTTCATTTGAATTACACCCCCTGAAATTCTTGAGTATGTGCTGTGTGACCAGCATAGGAAGAGGAAAAAGTCTTTGCCCCATGATGGTATGCTTATTTTTTTTTGTCACAAGTACATCCTACCCATCAGCAGACACAGTATGCTACTGGAAGCAGCAGCAAAAATCTTAAATTAGCAGTACTCTTTGCTGTCCTTGCTGTTGGTCCCCTGCCATAATATGTCTGTTTTAATGAACAAGTGGATCTGCCTTCCTCTGTGATGGCTATCACATCCTTAACCTTTTCTGCATATACAAAATACACATGGTCAATCTAAAATTCCTTGCAAAATACCGCTGGTGAAAAGGTACGAAGGCCCCAACAATCCTTGTCCATATTAAAAGTTCTCAAAACCACACTTCAAGAGAACTGTGAAAATGTATATTACTTATCTTAATTAGGAAAAGAAAATGTATAAAGGTATTTCTTTAAACCGTTTGACTACAAACTACCTCTACTTTTTGAGGTAGGAAATGAAGAAAAAAGTGAAAAAAAGATTAGTTAAATCCCTCACCCTCAAAACAGAGAACAGAGTTCTGTTGATCAGAAGCATCTTATTCTGCTAGATATTAAATGTTTTCTGGCCCTTAGAAGCATTTCTGCTTAGAAGCATTTCTCATTTGGGACAGAATTATTTGGGAAAGAATTATTTGGGAATTTTCTTTTTAATGTATTTTGTCTTGTCAACATTGTTGGTCTAGGTCCTAATGGATTCTGCTGTGAAGTGCCCAGGCGATTGTACATTGTGGAATTCAGTAGGAGACACTGACAAAGTACTAAACCTGCAGGGCAAGTAAGGATTTCTGCTGAGAGAGAGAACACTGCCGATGAGCCTTGTATACCCATTCATACAGCAGGCTATTTTGTTTTAAAACTGTTCCTTCCAGCAGCAGTACCAGGCTCCCATACCTCATACATCTCCTTTTGCACAGAAGGTCAGGCTGCCCTCAGAATGGGGAGAGGGGGGGGAAAGGAACACAAACTAGAGGGAAGGCCTTGGGCCCCAGCTAAATATTTCATTAAAGAGAAGACTGGTCTTGCATGTGTTCTCTTTAAAACCTCCCAAAGGACAGATCTGTCAGGGTACGTCTCCGCAGTTGGGAGCATCCAGTAACACAACTATTCCTCCCACTCTCCGAGACAGCCTGACACGAGCCAGCTCCAGATGCAGAAGCTGAGTAAATATTCTCCGCTGGTGCCAAGGCTGAGCTAACACAGGTTATGTCTCAACAGGCCTTATTAGCTCAGGCTCATTACTGTAATGACTGGGCTCCGTGTGCCGGGGCTGGCCCCGTGCGCCGGGAGCAGCGCTCCGGGACGCGCTCCTGGCAGGGCAGACATGCCGTCAGCCTCTTCCTCCTCTTCTTCCCGGGCTTCTGGCCTTTCATTGCAAGCCAGCAGCTGCTGCTCCTCTCTAAAGGCTGTCCTGGCATACCAGGTCGTTTCAAAGCTGGTGGGTTGGTGGGAGGTTGTGAAGTGCTGGCAGGTCGAGGGTTCACCCCTGCTACATTGGCATTTTCCCAATTTTCCCAAGGACAAAGCACGACCTTAGGCAAGAGTCGTGCTTCCATATTATGGTCCCCTGCCATAATATGTCTGTTTTAATGCAGCTTCCACTTTCCTCCTCTACCTCCCCTTAACAGAGAAAATGTGAGAGTAAATTGCACACTGAGCACTGGAGGAGGCCTTAAAACCACAGCAATCTCCTTTCAAATAAGAAGTTGAGAACTCGCCTTTTTCTTTTATATAAATGGATAAGATTTGTACTGTCCTAGTTGCTACTCAGTAAACACAATTTATGTGCTTTTACCCTCAGCTGCACTGCTGGACAAACAGCCTGCTGTTTAGCTGGAGTGCACAGTCAGAGCTTCATGGGCTCACAAAACCCACTTCAAAGAACATGAGAAGAACAGAAAAATTGCTTTTTAGATCTCACTGCTGTACAGGCACAGGACCAGCATGGCAGTTCAGATAGCAATAGCAGACTAAATAAAAATTAAGACTGAAGAAAGTCTCAGGCAAAGTTCCTACAGACCACAATAGGAGGGGATATTATCTGGGATCTCCACCTTCCACGTATGATCCCTTTAGCTGTAGTTCTTGGGTGAGTAAGAGAGCAGCAGCGAGACACAAACATTATGTGTCAAAACCATAATTTGAAATTTACACCTACACACAAAGATGAAGAAAATGATTCCAAATTATTTGGCGTTATTTATTTATTAAATTATTTCAGGTTTTACTTCAACTGGCATTTTTTAGGTGTTGCTTCATAATGATGGAGCTGAGAAACCATCTGCTTTTGTGTGTTCAAAATAGATAGTCTCACATGGAGATAATAACCTTAGGCCAGGGGAGATTTCCTTGGCACTCAGAGGGTTTTTAATATTGAAATTTTGCATATTGCCATGGAAAGTTTCTGCTAACCAAGAGGGAACTCCTTTTAAGTGGTAGGGTAAACTATTTGCCTGAGTAGAAGTTGGAGAGATTTCATCCAAGCATATTCAGTTGGTTCTCATTATGAACAACTTTATATTTAATTGTAAAATTTTACATTTGCTTCCCAGCTTTTAAGAAAATATACACACTTACTTTTTGAGGCACATTTTGGTATGCAGTATTACTTGTGTTGCAAGATTTGCATTTTGATTTATTGAAGCAAATGAGGTTTAAAAACCCTGGCTTTACTTATTATAATGGGGAAATCCTCTCAATCAATTCAATGTGATGATAAATACATGTCTTTCAGTAAGGTACTTATCTAACCTCCAATGTACTTTGTTCTTATCTGGATTGATTCCAAAATATAACAGTTTTAAGTGAACTATGCTGTAATGCCCTCTGCTGGTACTGAGCTGGTAAAAACACTCTAAATTTCCTTTGTAGTTTATTTGAAAAGGTGCAAAAAATGGTCTCAAACCATCATGAACTTCTACCAGTACCCGAGGCTAATAACAGACTCTTAAAAGACATTTTCTAAATAAAACCAGCCAAGTTGATCTTAAAAATTACCAAATTTGCCATAAACTTTTTACAAAGTTGCCAAAACTTTCAAGGTTTCAAGAAGGAATATTTGCTAAATTCTCAAAATTAAGTGAAAAATTCCATAGCTAAAGGAATAAACAATTAAAGAGTGTCAAGTGACATTCATTTAACTTCAAGGACTTGATGCTGCATTAGGAAATCAAGACTGAAAATCTTACCAGAGTGCTAATGTTAGATTTCAGAATTTCAAAGCTCTTGGCTTATATTGTACCAATCCATGACGTGACAATATCCATAGGCTGAAGCCACTGTTTAGGTAAGGAACTGAATATATGCACTAGGAATTACATTGTAACTATGATTGATATTTTAAATGTTTTAAAAATAAAAAGAAAAGGGAATGACAGACACAGAAGTACAGCTCTACCAGAGGATCCTTCTTCAATACTTTTTATGGCATGAATATGTGGAAAAAAAAGGAAATACTGAAAAATCAACTTAAGTTTTTCCCTGCTTGACTTATTATTGCCTGACAGAAGGCTTAGTGAGAAGCTACCCATTCCCAAGGAGTTAATTAGTACCTTCTGTGAATAAATACCAAACACACCAACATCTCATATGAAGCAAGATTAAACAAGTAATGTTTTTTAAAGTTCCGTATCCTTTGAAGTATGCTTGGTTGAAATTACCTTAATTAGATAGCATAATGCTAAAAGTAAGATTAGGGTATTCTTGTTTTTATCTTTCTTTCCTCTCTGAACACAGAGTAAAAATTATAAACCTGGCCCAAATTTGGCATCATGGAAACATGAATGAGATTTTCAAAAGTGCTTTGCAGAGGGGGGTGTTCAACTACTACTGAAAGAACTCCCCTTGGTATTTTTGAAAATCCTACCCTTAACCCTTTATTAAGAATCCCTTGAAAGAGATTTTTTTTTTGCTTGAAGCCATAAATCTGCCCATCAGATATGCAGGGCGAATCACCAATTAACAGGAGACATGAAGGATTTTCTTGATTACAGTTTGGACAAGCATTTCTCTGGAGAGCTGCTGCTTTTGTTCAAAATCAGCCCGTCTCCTCCATGTTTGAGCATGCTGTATGCTTCACAGCCAGAACCCAGAGAATTTTAGTGCAACAGAGACATGAGCTGGGATGGCCCAAAATATTTATGTTATAGAGTAGGCAAAACCTCATTGCTGTGTCACATCATTTCAGATGGCAAAAGCTGGCCTCTGAAATGATGCTCTGCTTTTGTGGAACAACGATGACATTGGACACAAATGATGAATACATGCAGTGTGGTAATAAACACATTAAAGGCAAATATTTCCACTCAAGATTTGTGTAGATTCAGCCTAATCCTTAGAGGATTCTGAGTTCTTGGATCTACCATGTCCTAAGCTGGCAGTAGCTTGAGGTGACAACCCACTGCCTGAGAGCAGGTGTGGGAGGCATGGCTGACACTTTCCAGATATGTAGAAAAAGCTGGAGTCCATCTGTTTTCTTCCCCAACATCCTTAATGATTTGCCACATCTCTGATTAACTGGGTTACTTAAGCCACAGTGAAGACAAGAGTAGAGACAAGTTTTATATAGCATAATGTATTTCTCTTTGAAATCTGCTTTATTGTGATAAAAATTGTAGTGACTTTTATTTCATGTTTGAGTTTATTTTTGAATAACTTACTGAATGAATATGTATGAGTTAAGTTACTAACTCCAGGAAACAGTTACATCAGTGATCAAATTTCCTATCAATGAAATAATGGGATGCCTAGCCAGCCTGTGAAAAGATTGCTGTATTGCTACTCTGGAAGGTATTGCCAAGTGAAGTCTAGAAAAATAACATTTATGAATTTTCTCTTATCATTACTCTTCTCTGTAAAAGAAGAGTAATTAAGTATTACAGGTAATGCTAGTCCCAATTATATGTAATAATTTCCTACTTAAGAGGTTTCTGCAGTGGTTAAACTAAGACATGCTGAAGAAACAGCCTATTTTTTACTACCCACTGGATTCAAGAAAAACTTTTTATTTGACACTGAATTGTCACTTAAATGGCAGAGAGACTGGGATCCACTGTGAAAAACCCCTGCTACAGAGAGGAGAGGACTTATTTCTAGAATCCTGCTTCACAAACACAGATTTGTGCAGGATTTTAACAATGTAAATAAACAAATGCTCCCATGCTTGTCATGACACTACACAGAGCATAGGTGTAGTTCTGAATAACAATAAAAGAAATCTGTCTTGGAGAGAAGTTTGCTGTTCCAGGGATGGCAGCTATTCCCATGGCACAGCAATATTCCCTGTTTCTCACAAACAAAAACTAACAGCAACAGGCAGAGGGGAGGGCAGAAAGGCCTTGACCCCTCCATGCTCTCTTGCTAAGCAGGTGACAACCCCCTGAGATTCTGTGGCCATAAACTGGATCCAGAAAATCCATAAGATACAAAATCCTTCTGTTCTGTCTGCTCATCCTTGCCATCTGAAGCACTGCCATGTCCAAATAAGAACACAACAGTTCTACCTCCTGAGGTCATGAGTTGTGGGGTAATGTCAAAGGCATATTTCTGTCATATCCTGGAAAACCAGGACCAACGTATTTGTATCCACAGGAAAAAAAGAAATAACAACAGATAAATGGCTTTTGGGGCACATTTATGTCTATCTGTTAACAAGTTCAGTAAGATGTGAAATAGATCTCTACTTTTCAAATCAGGCAGCAGCAGCTGGAAGTGATATTTACAAACAAATTATTAGTACAAACAACCTGTAATAACACAGTACTGAAGAGTCAAGGGAAGAAGTGGAATTTTCATTTCTTGATCCCTTCAAATTAAGATAAGGTGCTTTTTTGGAAACCTTATGCAAATACCAGTGTGTCTTATGGAGCCCAGCAGAGGGGTTAAATGGATGAAATTTAAATGCCATTTATCACAATTAATCAAGTGGTCCTTTTTTTATTGCAGATGTCACAAATCAAATTCTACTAGACAATATATTATTTATGAGATGAACATCAGTATTTTAAAAATTTTATGTATTACAATGGATTTAAAAGGTTTTGTTTATCTCTGTAACCATGCCACAGTTTGCAAGTATTTCTTTTCTATTCTATTGACAAAAATGAACAGAAATCCAAAACATGATAGCCCATATCCACAAAATGGGAATGAATTACTCCTTTGTCACCCCTTCAGTTTGTGATTTACAGACTACAACACAAGCTAATTATATTGATGTTCCTAATTATGAAAGTTAGGGGAATTCTCATATTTTTCACTAAAGTAATGTCTTCAGTTGATTACAAGTAAGATTGGAAAACAAATCTTTTCATGAAATATGCAATGCAGAGTTGTACTAAATACAATCACACATTGCTCAACAAAGCTGCAAATAAAGTGATACAACTATAACTCCTCAAATATTTCAATAATTAACACTCTTCTAGTATGGAGCTTCATGCAGCACAAAGAATAAATCTCGTAAAATAAAGGCAAGACACTAACAGCCCAATTTCATGGAGAATTCCAACTCCTGAAAGGTCTGAAGCCTCAGGCACTTAGAATTTACTGTTCTCATTCACAGAAATGATTTGCAGACCTAAATGAATATTTTAGGGTTTTTTCTTTGAGTCAAATGATCCATCTGTTTACTAAAACAATTCACTGCAAAGCCAAAGAGGTCATTTCAGGGTAAAACCTCCATCTTAGCAAAGGGTAAGCCAAACAAGGTGTCAAGTTGAACTATTTGAAGTATAAAGTAACATCAGATAAGGTTTGATGATGGTCAGATTGTATGATCTTTCTGCTCCAGCATTTTTAAGACTGAGATACAAAGAATCATTTTCTTGGAAGGTATTAAGATAGGAAAGATTCATATTTCTATGGCATCATCCCAGTTTCACACTGCTGGGTAGTGCTGACAATGAACATTATTTGTAAAAATGCACATACTCCCCAACTCCCAGCCACACCACCACACAAGGGAGTGTTTCCAGTGGGCTATGAATTTGTAATCTGAATCAAGGCAAGAGGTGTAAGCCACACAATGTTTTCATCTCATTCCATAAGAGAAGATGAATGGGAGAAAATGAACGGGAGAATGAGCATGAGAGATACTATTTATTTCAAATTGTTAATTTGCAGTAAAATTGCCATGTTTTATGTGGTACTTGGTGGCAAGGGAAAAAGAATAAAATCAATTCAGTAGGAATATATTTGTCTGAACTGAAACTATGCCATATCTCCTAATTTTAAAATTACCAAAGATTTCAGTGGTGTTAGATTTATAGAGCTTCTACTATAAAAGGGCAAACTCTCTTTAAATGGCTATATTCTCAAAATTAGACTCACATTTTGCTCCCTAAAATAGAAAAGATAATAGAGTACTTGCCATGAGTCTTCATAACAAATCATCATTAGCAAGAATTACCAGAATCCATAGAAAATAAAATCTGTTCTCATCGAGCTGATTCCCTCCAGTTGTGGGGCTTCTTTTTGCTAATCCTTGCATTGCAAACAGGCAGGTGTAAATGCTATATTAGATCACAATGTCCTGAGCTGGAAGAGACCCACCAGGATCACCAAGTTCAACTCTTAAGTGAATGGCCCATATGGATATCAAGCAACAGTACAGAGTCTAGTGGAGGAAAATAAATTAAGCTGCATTGACAGTATTGTGTGTAATCTTCCAACTTAAAATCTTATCTGATGGGTAGAAGTACAGCCCTGTGTCCCAGTCAGAGTTTATTGATGCATTTGCATCATCACACACAGTACAGCTCTGTGGACCCCAGGGCCTGTTGTGGTTAACCCAGATTTCCTTTCCATGAACATAAATATCACTCATCACCTCCATCACAAAATTCCAGCATAATTTGTTCTACTTGTATGTTTTTTCAAAAGGTTTTTTCTAAAGCCACAGTGGAAATTTGTAGTTGGTGGGTTTTT
>VZSR01000476.1:267548-343458 GCA_013398615.1 Brachypodius melanocephalos
GAAGGAAGGAAGGAAGGAAGGAAGGAAGGAAGGAAGGGAAATCTGTCTCTTCTGGCTATGAAAACCACTAGAGTTTCCTGTGTTCTGTACAGTCCTGATGAAGTGTGATGACAATGATGATGGTAAGGAGTTCATTCTTGCTTTAATCTGTTTTCAAATATCTCTTGAGTTTTAGCACCCAGACAAGTGTTTAATCCTTAAGTCTTGCTTTCTAAGCCACAGATAGATTCCTACAAAGGTCTTTAGATAAACAGTAAAAGTGCTGAGTGTTGTGAAAACACTTGTTTCTTCTTTCAGATCCATTCCTTTGTACACTTCTTATTATTAGTTTTGAGATTATTAGACACCCCGGCTAGAGATAAAATACTGATATTACATAGATTTAATCTCATAAGAAAACAGATGCCATCTTTAGAATGATTTAAACAGTACAGGTGCTTTATATTAATCAAATTCTTTTTTGCTTTGAGTATAACTATGTCAATTGAGGTGCTTATCTGTTCATGTTCTGTTCAAATAAATTACTGCTGATCATGTTTGAGGGCATGTTTAAGAGTTTTTAGACTGGTAATAGATATTACACCTTTTCAAAACTATCATAAATATTATACTCTAACAGCTATAATGCATCTGGATAACAGTCATTGAATTGATTTGATTTATAATCATTGCCACCTACTGTGCTGCAGTAACCAACCCTAAAAGAATGTTGTTAGTAGTCTGTGCAGAGTACACATGAACTATACAGTAAATATTTTTGAGGTGAGTACCACAGCCTCATCCATTTGACAATCACTAGATATTCCCATATTACAGCTGTTAAGTATTTATAGCAAGATTGTGACCTGTGCTATATATTCAAACTTGTTGTGGGAATAGGCTGTTAGCAGGAGAAGCAAAAGAGCCAAAGATGAAAGGATTTTCATTTCTCATTGAGAAACATAGTTTTAAACCAGGGGAGGACACCAGGATTCAAATTTATTCAGGTGAAAAAGTCATTTTTTTTGACTGAAAACACAGAGGTTTGTGTGAGGTACTTTCACTGAGCTGTAACCCTGCTGTTTTAAGTATGACCAACTAAATTACTTTCAGAATTGAAAGATAATCAAGTTGAGACTAATAAAAGTGTTTGCAAGTGGCAAAGAACACAGTGGAAGAGATACAGTGGGACTTGGCTGACATCACAAGGTAGAGCCATACAAAGTGCTCACTGAGAGAGGGGAGTAGGAGAGGGAAAAGGATTCAGAAAACCTGGCCATGAATTTCATGTGACGATGTTATGCTACCAGAAGGAGATAAAGGGAAAAGTGAGGGAGGGAAATGGGAGAACTAATACTGAAGAAAGTTCAGTTAGAATACATTGAAGGAAACCAGGGAACAGGCAGATGCAGGAGTGGAGAAAAAGTGACAGCCATGCTCTAATGAGAAGTGGAAAGGATTAGGATGGCTTCAGTAAATCTAGCAGCATAGCATTAACCCTGAGAAAACCTAATGACATTTGGAAACTTAAACAAGACCTCATATCTAGCCTGGATGCTGTCAAGGCAAATGAAAAAATCTTTAGCAGCAGCACCACTTGAGTTCTTATTCCAATGTTATGACAGTTACTGTTCATCAAAAGGCTGCACTGTTGAGAGGAGGACTGGCTTATGCATTAAATATCTGAATAGAAAAAAACCCTTATCTTCTGAGCATGCAGGAGTTCCCATCCCTTTCTAAACAATACTCCCCTCCTTATTTTCTTTGACAGGAGTCAAAACGTTCAGGATTTGACAGGGGCTGAGCCTTAAGGATTGTTTCCAATCATCACTGTCTCTCTACTTTCCTCTTGGCTGCCTACCTCGTGAAATATGATTTCCCAAGCCCAGTGCCAGCCACCAGTGTTCTTCAATCAAATTCTTTGCAAAGACTCAAAAGTGTCACATCAACCAGCCCAGCACCTCATTATAAAACAGAGGGTGAAACATTGGGAAAAGAAAGCAAACAGAAAAGAAAAATGTAAATAGCATTACTTCTTGGTTACCAGGTGCATTTTATCTTATCTCTCTCTGTCTCCCAGGCTGTAAATTCCTTAGGGATAAGGGCTGTTTTAACAAGTGCCTTTTCCAGTGTTTATCACAGCATCATGCATGTGTTTTAGCACAGTGACAAATCCATCACTGAGCTACTTTTCAGCTATTGTGTGTTATCTTATACAATACTACTTGGGGATTATTAATTATTATGTCACATGATTTCTGTTTTGCCATGGCACAACAAAAATCAAGAAATTTTGATTTCATTGTCCTTTTTCTAGGAGATTTGTGCCAAACCTAACTTCTCACCAGCCTGAAATATGAGGCAATTCATGGATAAAATAAGTACTCAATTTGCTCACTCTCACCTTCTTTATGCTGAGATTTGCTGCTGCTTTGTTAAATTTCACCATGCTGGTCAGATTACATGAGATTTAGCAAACTGAACTATCTTTATACCAAATTGCAGAACATTTCTAAAAGCTGTTCTAAAGTCAGGACTTGCCATGGAGCCTTGCATTCTGAGCAAAACTGTTCACCTATTAGTCAACAGCAGACATTCAAAGCATCTGTACTTTTATGTCTCCATCCAATTTCTTCTTGGTTGTATTCCTGCATAACCTTTTCACTATAAATGTGCTGATTTCAGGTAAAGTCGTTGTAATTTAATTCCAAATTCATGCCATATTGGCCTTTTTTTAACTAAGCCTTGTCTAATACTTATCCTTGGGGCACAGGTGTGTGGGTGAGCACTTTCCTTGCACTGTTTATAGCCCAGATTTCCTCCACCTAACAGAAATTGAAACTAAAGGAGGCATTTGCCATTTTTGCTTCTTTTGGTAAAGTGATCTTTTACAATTTCTATTCATATTCCAAAATTTCAGTGGTGATATCTCTCATTTAATTAATTTATTTTCTGCAGTTTCTTAATCTACCTTTTTGACTATCTCGGTGAACAGAGTAGGTTGTATAAACACAAAGAAAATTTTCAGGTGGCTTAATACATTGTGTCAAATGGTAAAAAAAAGGATGGTTTATGGTCTGAGATCACAGTTTAAAAGGCAAACTCCAAGCAAATTTTACATCAGCATCTACATATATAAAGTGGAATTGCAATTTGCGTACAAGCCTAAGAGTCCACTCACAAAACTCTGTGTTAATACATGTTTTATTCCTTCAGGTGAGCCATTGGATGGTCATATTGGGATGGTGTAACAACAGGTCATATGGCTTGTATTCAGTGAATGAGAGCAATATTTCACATTTGAGCTAACAAGGCACAGGAGAGCTGTTCAGCAGCTCTTGCCCTGTTATTTCTCATGTACAGACTTCATAGTAGCTGATATTAAGAGCAGAGCTAACCCCAAAGTTTCAGTGAGCTGACAAGAAACGTCACTTGTGTCACTCCATTTCCTTGGAGGGGAAATGGGTGTGCTATTGCATAACTTCCCTCTGCATCCACGTGGAACAAAATTACACATTTGTACCACCATTTTGTGGCCAGTCCCAGAAGGAAAACACACACCCTCTTTATGTGTGCCAGAACACGTCCGTGCACTTTCAAGTGAAAAAAAGCACCAGGTAATTTGGAGCTATGTAATTTTTTTTTCTTCCTAAACCTCAGGTTTTAGAGTCCTAGTTCTTCTAAAGCTACTTTAAATGAAAAGTGCTGCTGTTAAGCAGGACTTCTAAGTCCTACTGCTAGCCAAAACCAGGTCTGAGATTATTGATTACTTAAAGAACCAATTTGGCACCAGCTGCAGAAAATAGTGCAAATGCAGCCTATGGCTTATTTTGTTAGAGTTTGGTTGGTTGTTTTCTTAGATGCTGCATATGAAAGGTTGAGGCAGCTGTAAAGGGGAAGCTGAGATTTCCTCTCGTCTGGTGTGGGGAAACCCAGCCAGGGAGTTAGTGTAGGATAAAACAGGCTCTCCAGTCAGGTTTTCCCTGGTAATTGCCATGAGGAATTTAGGAAAGGACTGACTAGAATCTACATTTTGCTGTACATCCCCAGTGCGGAAGGGGCAAAGCAAAGGTAATGCTTATTTAACAAGGATCCATGCCTATGAATAACATTTTCTGCCTCTGACTGGATTCCAGGTCTCAACATACGTGACAGAAATATATCCATTTACTACAGGATGAAACACTACACCTAACCTATAATCGCTGGAAGGCTTATTTTTTAAAACTCTCCATTTGGTATTGATATAAAGATGTTTTCCCTTCAAAATGAAAGAAGACTAAAGACATCATGCTGAGGAAATTATGCAAATTTAACAAAGTCCATACAAACCAATTAGTTTCAAGATCAGAGGTGACATATTTTCTAATTAATACCAGTTTAAGCTTCTCTTTATGAGCCTATAAATAAATACACCCTCACAGGAACCTGTGAAAGAAGACAGAGTATCTACAGAAGAGGACCAGGTTAATTTCTGTACCACTATGTTATGCTAAAAAATAATAGCCCCTGAAGAACAGCTTACAGATACTTTACAGAATTTCTATTATTGCCCTGTACTTATGAGTTTACACAGGAGTTACAGACTCAAAATTTGCTAAGACCATGGACATAATGGCTAGATCCTTGGGGAGCCTTACAACAGAGCCTTTGATTCAGGATATACTACAGCAGGCATTCATTTGGGGGCTTTCCTTGTGTCCACAGTAACACCACCTGCCTTAAAATGGCTGCTTTGAGCCAGCTCTCCCCCAGAGCAGGCAGTCAACTACTGCTCTCCAGTGCATTGCTGCCTCTTAATAGCCATGCACTACTTTTTTTTTTTCCCCAAATTCCACAGCATCTATTCATTTGGGAATCTGTGGCAAGCTGGACCAAGGCCAGAGAGCAGTGCCCCTGCTCTGCCTGCTCCTGGCAGAATGGCCATCCACAAACCTGCTGCTTTGAGCAGGATTAGTGGAGGTGGGTGGAAGTTTCCCCCATGGCTTCAAAGGGAACTTGCAACTCTCTATTTTTTACTGTTCAGGAAAATAATAAAAAAGAATACACAACACCTGAAGTATTTGATAGCTGAAGAGGATGTTCTTTAAATTTTTACTGCTGAAGTACATCATCAGCTCCATGAGAAGCATTTAAAAAGGTAAAACTTAAATATCTCAATCCTGCTCCTATTAAATCACTGTATTTTGATTTTCTCTTTTTACCCTCTTTAGAATTTTTTTCACTCGTCTGGAATGTTTTGATTTTGATAAATCACCGTTTCAAAGGAAAAGTTGTTTTACTAAACTTTAATTGCCATTTCATGCATTAAGTTTCCTGCCAGAGAATTTGATTTTGCACCAGCTATCCCTGTAGGAAGAATTTTACCAGAATTTGTGCCAGAATTTTGCTCCTCTGAGGCACAGATGCATTTTTCTAATTTATAGGTCTATTTTTAGCCATTTTGTGCTTTCTTAGCATTGTGCCAATCATTACCTTCTCTTTCTCTGCTTTTGGGAACAAACCTTCTCCCTCAACTTTGTTTCTGCATCACTGTTTACCAGTTGTCATTTTGTGATTGATATGTACAGTCAGGTGGTTTTCCCCTTTATCGTTTCACAATCGTGGATTCTCAAATTTGTGGTAGATAATCTAAGCCCTCTCGTTTATGACCTTGTTCTTCACATACTCAGTCTCCAGTTTTGGTAGACCTTGTGGCCAATACAAATTTCTCTAAATGCTGTTCTGATATTCTTCTCTATTTATGATATCTCCAAATCTTGACACACACCATATTCTTATACGAGGATGGTTAGGGAAAAAAGCAATCTAGGACAGAGCAAAGAAAAGTTTTTGAAAGATAACTACACTGTTACTTTACTTCAATATTTCTCCAGTTCACCCTTCAACATCACCCTCTGGTTTTCTTACTCAGCTTACTGATATTTATACTAATTTCAGTCTTCTGCAGTGTACTTTAATTTTGCTTATGTTGAATGGAAAAAAAAGTTCCCAAGTCCAGGTATACAAAGTTTTTGATTTTCTTTCAACACAAGGAATCTGTTATTAAACAAAAATATGGCATCTCATAATTTGTCTTCATAGTCATTGAGTATATAAAACCCTATTGCACTTTCCTTTTCCCCCTCCCTTTGTCAGTCATAATTATGAATCTCATCTAGCAAGACAGTGATCACAGTGTTTTCCACAGTAAAAATCTATGTCCCTGTTAGCACACTTTTTTTTTCCATCCACCTTAGTCTAAACACAAGCCATGCAAAACCATGGTTTCTTTTCAGTTTAGACCCAATACTACCAGTGCAAAAATTTGAATGTGTCAGGCGAGTGTGGGGAACTGAGAGACATCTCCCGCCTTGAGTTCCAGTTTCCTGCCAAACCTTCCACACAGTCCCTGGTCTTCTACCACCATGTCCTTTCTGCTTTAGTTCTTTACCTCCCTCAGAGAACCTCAAGCCAATGTCCACTCCCTCTGCCTCCACAGAATTCCTACTATTCATCTCTCCTCCCAGGAACCATGCTCTGCACCTTCTGCACTTCACTACCTTGGCTCATGTTTCTGCACCCTCAGCTGCTGCAGAAAAGCAGTTTTGGGAAGGGGAAAACTCCTGCCCCTCGCCAAAACTTTGCTTCTAAACATCTTTTACTCAGAATGAGCCTCTTTCCTTTTCCAGGCATCCGTGCTAACATTTGTGGAGTCTGGGAAAAAACAAAACAAAACAAAACAAAAACGAAAAAACACAACCAAACCAAACCAAAACAACAACAAAAAAAAAAACCAAAACCCCCCCCCAAAAACAAAACCAAAACAAAAACCAAACCAAACCAAACCAAACCAAAAAAAACCACAAAAAAAAAACAACAAAAAAACAACAAAAACCCAACCAAAAACCCACCAAAAACAAAAGCACAAAAACAAAACTAAAAAACAAACAAACAAAACCAAAAACCCCCATCCCAACTGTCAAGTGTGTTTTTAATATAAAAGAAGCTGAAAATGTAATATAGGATGGAGCTGAAGTATTCTTTCCAAATTTGGTCTTTCCAGGAAGTTTGCTTTTCTTGTACCAGGTCCTTTTCAAGATCAAAGCCAGCATATCCAAAGGAATGAGCTGTAGCACCAGATGAGATATTTTATTAATCCTTATTCAAATTAATTAAAAGTAAATCTGAAAAATTTCAGGACAGAAGAAAATAGAAATAAATGGGGTAGCTAAAGAATCCTTCTCATGATTGCTATAACTAAACAGCAAAATATTTCCCCCCAATCCAAAAGTTTGTTTTTAGCATCCTCCCAAAATTCTACAAGTATCCCAAGGCACCTTGTGGTCTTTGCAGTGGTAGATTCTGTAGGACAGTGGAACAGCTAAAGCTTCTGAAAAGCCCTGATCCTTTGGGAAACAAATAATCCATGTTTGCTTTGCCTGCCTGATTTTGTATTCTTGCGAAAGATGAGACTCCAAGAAAACTGCGGAGTAACAACCCCCTCCACACGCACACAGAGAGAGGCACTAAAACACTGCCACTGGCTTAGGGACCCAGAGAATGGGCCGGGATTTTGGGGGCATGCCGTCTCCGAGGGCAGTTCCCACACTCAGCCGTGTCAATGGAGGTGCCAGCGAAGCGTTTCCAAAGCGCCCCGCTCGCTGCGGACCGGGATCGGGCGGGACAATGGCACAGCGCAGCCCTGCGCACAGATAGCGCTCTGAATGCACAATGCCGCCCTTTGTCCGCGGGGGATTCTGTCCAGGGACAGGGCTACTTAATCTCCACACTTGCCCTGGGGATTCTGGCTGCTTTAATGTGTCCTTTTTGAGAGCCTGTGAACTGTAGAATATAGGCTGGTAACAACTTTCTTTAGGACTGCCTCGGCAGAACCTAAAGCTGCCAACACAGAATACCAGCACAGTGGTGTTAATGAGCACAAAGAAGACCTTTAACTGTTTTTACAGCTACCATGGCTAGAGTTTCGTGTCATTCCTTGGTGAAGGAACTAATTCTTTGGCTTGTTTTATATGAGCCTAGCTTCTATCGTGCTGCAGAGGATGGCCTCTTCACCCATTTCTCTTTTTCTTTCCCTCTTTTTTGAATGATAATAAAGCCTGATGCATCTTTAATGAACTGTGGGGCTTTCAGAGCTTTTTCCCCCTTCTCACTATAAGGTGTGGATACACAGTGCACATTTACTGAATGATAGAAAAAAAAATTGCAATTATCGATTTGTTGAAGGATGAGTAGCAAATGCAAATCAAAACCATTGACATAAACATTCAAGGATAAACTCCTGAAGTCACCGAAATTCCTGAAGTCAGAATAGAATAAGCATATAATCTTTATGTCTTTCAGACATTTTCTAGAATTTTTATTTCTAGAAAATAGTAATGGTTCATTTTATGCAATTTGCGCCTGTGGCTGTTTATTATCTATTACAAATGAAACTGTGCTATGACTGGGAAAGATATTGTAAAAATGATGCTGTATATTAAAGTGGATGCAGAGTGCAAGCACAAAACCCCCCAAACCATAGAACAATATCAGAGACACCTTTTGGAGGAATGAATGACCTGAGGCAATTGAAGGAGTCCTTTGTCTAAACATACCAACCCAAGGGCCTTCCACTGTCCAACCAAAAATGCTTGCTTTATTAGCTGTAGACCACATTGCCTACATGTGGACATAAAAAGTATAAATCATTTGCACTTTAGGCTTTGTGAATGGTTCTCTCTGCATCAATCTATTGGCTGCACTTGTCAATTCACCCACAACAGTCTACATGAACATTTGTGTTTGATTGCTCTCTCCTTCCCTCCAGGTATCCAGACACCACGTGAAACCTGCCTGTGCATATCTCCATATTGGCCTCTGAATATCCTTTTGTCTCCTTTTTATCCTCCTTCACTTTCCTTTTCCTTTCTACTTCACTCTGAATTTTCGCATTAAAAATTAAATAGATACAGCGCAACTAAGGTTGAAGTGTTAATGAGCTACCCAGGGCAAAGGGCACGTTCAAAAGCTGCAGTAAGTAGCTTTTTGCAGCAGCAGCATAAGACAAAGAAGCACAGTTGTTCTTTCTACGTATATTTGCACCTCAAATCAAATAATAAATGGACCATAAGCAAGGGATACTTGCATATGCAAACCCAAAATGCAGCTGCACGTTTTGAAGCTCACTGCTGTGTCTTTGTGAATGAACACACTTTGTGGTCTCACGAGAAATCACAGATACTTGCTCATCTAACCAAATCAAAACCAGGCTGATCAGACTGACTCCACGAGAAATGCATGTGGCAGTTAATCTGGAAGCATTCAATTAACTTTACTTTTAGTACTTTGGGGCTTTCGCTATCGAGAATCATTTTCACACCACTAACTTTTTTATGTGGAAAGCTCGGCTGTGAAGCAAACCTGCTTTAACATATCCTTGTGCCTCCTGAGACTCACCAGCAAGGTGAGAACTCCTGCTGAGACGCTGGCTTTACACGTGTGTGTCATGAGCCAAATTCACAACTTGTTTTAGTAAATTGTTGCACATTTCTCACATAATGGTGCAAGATGGTCAATGAGGTCAATTAAATAATGTGGTTTAAGAAGCAAAAATGTCATGAATAGACAGCTGTAAAAATTTCCTTCTAGTTTATATTAGGATCATGGGATACAGATTTAGGTATTTAGCAAAAAAGATAAACTATGCATGGGATTTTACAGGTGACAGAGTTTTGATTGGCAGCAAACATTTACCGAGAACTAGAGGGTCATACAGACCCAGCAACTCAGTCCTGTTATGGAAACTCAGACAAATTGCTTTGCTCAAGAATTTCTAGGGAACTAAACCAAGTTCTACAGGGTCAATATTCAAGGATGTCTTTATTCAGCTAGCCTGACAGATTAGATTTTCCCTAGAAATTATTGTCTCAAGTCAAGCCCGAGTCAGTTGCTCTCATTTACTTTTTCCTAATGATATGTTGAACCAAACATGTTCCTATGGAATGCTACTGACTGTTTCAAGGGTGACTCCAAAATACATGGCTAAGATAGCAACAATGTTAGTGATGCCAGCATTTAATTAGTCACAACCTCAAACAAAACAAAACAGAACAAAGCAAACCAGAGTGTGTTTGGTTTTTGAAGACAAGAGGAAACATACAAACATGATCTAATGCCATAAACTACTAATGAAAAATATGACATTTATTATTCAACTTTGCAGGGAACTGTAGGGTATCTAATCCATGCAAAAGCTGTTGGACCAGCCTGAAGAACAGGAAGGAAACACCTACTGTTTGGCTTCCACATGGGATAAAAATCACAAATTATAAATGCAGTTAAGCCTTTGAAGTGCCATTCTGCCATGGGGTTAGCTTATGTGTCTGGAGAAAACAAACACGAAAGGATGCGATAGGTGTAGAAATCATGAGTGGCATGACATTTCTACAGGTAGGTTTTCTGTCACTTGTACTCACAGGCCCTGGGCCAGTGGAACAGAAATAAATATTTGGTGAAAGGAGGATGAATGTGGCTGGAGCGAGGTCATGTCCATCAGCTGCCAGGACATAAAGTGGGTGGATTGATATATGTCATCATGTTTGACTGCCTTGTGGAGTTGAGACTGCTTTGGAGAGCAAAGGCTAAAGCAAAAATCTATTTTCCAGGCTTTGACAGTAAAAATTAATCTTTGTATTAGCAGTTTAATTTCTGACCTAAAAGGAGAAGTTAGTTGGCCACAAGAGATTGAGTCTGGATTCTCATGAAACAAGCGAAAAAAAAGAAGAGGCAGAGGAAGGGAAATTAATTATATAAAAGCTACATCCACATTTCCCTCTCTGAAGCTCAAGACCAAAGAAAAGTGTCTGTGGCTCTGCTTTCCATGGAGCCAGTGCCTGTGACTCTCTGTGGATACAGGGAGCCCCTTGGTGACTATAAATTGCAGATACCTGCATGAATGCAAATATAGCTACATTCACACATCTGTGTTTTGTTAGATCAATGTTGGTTGCCAAAATAAGTATTATTATTTCCACTAATAAATAAATAGCATTCTCAGGACTAGTCAAATTCAAACTCAGTTTTAATGCAACCCTGCTTCCATAGGGAAAAGCTAAGGCCTTGTACCTGTTATTTTTATGTACAGAAAGTTATTTGATAGTGGAGTAATACAGTTTCCAGAAATTAACTGCAGCAGAATCTTATTAATTCATCCTAATAAACAGCATTGTTATTTGTGATTTATATCTTGTCTATATGAGGAAATGAATGCACTGTGAGTTAGCATGTGAATTACGAGTATATTTGCTACTCAACACCAAGTCCTTGTATGGATATACTAAGATCTAGATTAATCCACCTAATTTTGGGCATGTAACTGAAGAATCCAATTTAGGAGTGCAATTGTCTTGTAGTTTTTTCCTATTGCCAGTGAAGAATCCCTTTGAAATTCCACTTTTGCTCTAGAAGAATCTCTAGCTATTACCTGCAGAGAACAAGTGAATAGGTTGTCTCAGTTGCCTCAATTAAATACCAGAAGTTAGGTGAGATGTATCCTGGTGGGAGGATGCTCCAAAATAGTGAGCCAAATGCATGTGCAGAGAGGCACCTTGTGTAGGTGTTGGGCTGGCTGAGGAATTGTTCCCTTTGTCTCCAACTCAGCAGTGAACAGGGGTTTGTTACTGTCACTGCTTGTGTTGTGCTGGCTCTCTACATGAAAAGAAGAGTTCTGTCTTTGGGGCTGTCAAATCAATACTTCTTTTACAAGCTTCAAAAGTTTGCAGATTTCTGTGGAAAGAGTATAAATAAAGAAAATAAAATCCTCAGGCCCTTCCCCTCTTTCACTCCCCCTCCAAAGGATGTTAGTATGTTCTGTCTGGTCTCTTTCAGCTTTAACATTTCCTGCTACACTCAGTGAAATTTAAACAAAATCACTTTTACAAACATTTAAATGGAAAAGTATGGAGTTCTGTCATTTCCCTCCTTGTGTAGCACTAATTAACAAAGCCTTTTTGTGAGAGTGAAAAGCTTTCCTTTTTTAGAACTGACATGCTCCTCCTTACTGATTCCCAACTGTGGTGGCACAATCCAGTATTTTTGAACAATGATGAGAACAGAAATAGATGGAACTCAATAGAGGCGTGAATAATGGCAACCAGAAACCGAGTGGTGACATAATCTGTCTTCCCAACTGTCTTGAGATATAGTCAAGAAAACACCACATTGTATCTTGTATGTTGTGATCATCTCTGATAGGTATCACCAAATAGTTTTCAGGACAGATTTATCCACTCCAGTTAGCCATTAAAACTTTTTTTTTTAATGAAAGCTAGCTTACACACTTATGTCATATATGCCTTCAGTTCCCACTTCCTAATGATTATCAGCTGTTTATTTTCCTTTCTCGTGCTTGAAAAAAGTAGAGTTTCTACAGCATTTTCCATGTAGTGGTTTCTGAAAACACACTTGGGAGGGATAAGCCACATAAAGCCCATATTGAACAAACATGTTCAAGAGGGCAAAAGAGATGTAATGCTCAGGAAGTATAAAGATGCATGAATATACAGCAGAATATATGGAACAACCAGAATGTGGTAGGAGGCTGTTAAGATTTCAAAACTGAAGGAGGTGGATGAATTCGTTTTCAAGAGAACAAGCCCTGTTTCCAGCTGATGCTATGTTTTTGTTCCAGCACCAAGCTTTAAGCATGTTTTCTCAATGCTATTTTAGGGTATCAGAAAGATGAGAATATTTTTAATTGTGGTGTATTTTTGCAGGTCTTTTTTTTTTCAAAATAAAAAGCCACTCTAATCCATTACTAGTAAAATAATCTAACACAGTGAAGATGCAAAGTATTTAAATACTGATTGAATTTACAGTCCTCTGAGGGATATGAACCCTTACAATTTCCCTGTTATTATAGCTTTTAGGGGAATAAGAGATGCATGGGTGTTAAAGCTGTGCTACGATTTATCACAGCCTCGTGTTTTCATTTGTTTGGGACTTTCTGAAAGTCTTTTTTTGGGCTGAGACCTCTATAATTGGTCTCAGCACAATGGAACTCCTCCTCACTCAGCCCTCTTCCTTTCCCATCCCCCTACCTTCAATCTGTTCAGCATTTTTGTGTTAGTGGTGAGTGGGAAAAAATAGCTCTTATTAGAGAGTTTTCTCTGGGCTTCACCATGGTTCAAAAGCTGTCTGAAAACAAACCAAGAGAATTTTTTATTTGGCACAGAGAACAGTGCGAGCTGCCCAGTTTAAAGGTGCAGTTGAAATACACTGGCAAAGTGCCCTAGGAGATGTTTTAGTTATCTTTGCCACAGGCAGGTAAAATCCTTCCAGTTCCTTACTGCTCGTTGACATAACATCATGCCCACAACTCTAGAACCTTTCTGATTGCAATTGCCAAAATCACCCCAGACTACCGGGAGCACACAGAAGTCAATAAAGCAGCGAGATCAAATAGAGCACAGTGAAAGGAAAGGTGTATTTGGAGCAACTGCAAAGGCTTGCCAGCTCTTTAAGGAAAGACCTCTCCCCCTTCTTTCAGATGGATCTTACGTGATTTTCATCCCCATTTCCTCTGCATGCAGCAAGTGCTGCAGTTGACTGATCCTGCATCTTTTTTCTTTCATCCCATCATTTCTCTCTGATCTTTCTTCTCCCTCTTCTTCTACCCCCTTGTGAGATTTGCTCCTTGGACTTTGGTCTTTTTCTTTTGCAAAACCATTCCATTTGGTTTTGTTCTACTGCCAGTGTCAGTTCATGAGGGCTTAAATGCATCCCATAGTAACACATCCTGCAAAAACTGTAGGGCTCCATCACATTGATAAAAGGGCAACTCTGAAAGAGAGTTCAAACACCTGTCAAAGGCTGAGCTGTAGTTCAACCACACAGATCTAACACAGGACTGTGCCAGAGGGATGTCTATCAGAATCATAGAATTGTTCACGTTGGAAAAAGCCTCTGAGATCCTCTGTCAGCCCAGAACCACCATGTTCACCACTAAATCATGACCTCAGGTGCCACATCCAGAAGATTTTTTTTGAACACTTCAGGGATGGAAATTCTACCACTTCTGGGCACCTTGTTGCAATGCTTGGCCATCTTCCAGTGAGGAAAGTTTTCCTAATATCCAGTGTAAACATTCTCTGGTGCATCTTGAGGCCATTTCCTCTTCTTCTGTCACTTGCTACCTGGGAGAAGAGCCCAGTCCCCACCTGGCTACACCCTCCTTTCAGGGAGCTGTAGAAAATAATCAGGTCCTTCCCTGAGCCTCCTTTTCTGCAGGTAAACACCCCCAGTTCCTTCAGCTGCTCCTCACCAGACTTGTACTCCTGACCTTTCCCCAGCTCTGTTGCCCTTCTCTGGATGCTCCAGTGCCTCAATGTCTTCTTGCAGTGAGGAGCCCAAAACTGCACAAAGGTTTTGAGGTCCAGCCTCATCAATGCTGAGTATGGGGGAAATATATGTCCAGATTTCTTGGTAACTTGTTTTGCACCCTGACCTTTGTTGTAATAACTGGCAACTCTTTGGAATGGCCTCTCAGGATATGGAAATGCAAAGTTTAGAACAAGAAGACACTGCTTTTATTCAGGATCCAGTGATGTGATTTCCTCTCCTATAATTAATCACTGCAATATTTGATGTGGGTTCAAACTTAAGACTTGCTCCTCTGTTTCCTTTATGTTAAATTTTGAGAGACAATTTGGGCAAAGATGGGCTCTGGAGTCTCTTTTCATGCCAGGTCTGCAATGGTATGGCCCAGGATTGTCACATTCCTCCTCAGCTGGATGAGGTCAAGGGGAGAAATACTCATAGTGCTGTGTTGCTTGCACTTGATTAAATACGCTGACAGTATCATTAATCAAAGTTATGTTTCAATGGTAACTTCACTGTGAAATATATGATTAATGCTGTTGATATCAGAAGAATAACTTTCTGTTATCTCGCAACCACTTTGTCTTCTTTAGAATGATTGGCAATCCGCATTTGAGGGTGTACAGGAGTGAATGAATGCACATGTGTATCTATTAACAGCTTTCATGTATTCATCTGCAGTGTCTGTAATGCAGATTTGCTGCTCTCTGTCTCAGGCTGCCACATGTGACATGTGCAGAAGCAATTTGGTTATTTACACGTGTGAATCACCAGTGGATGCTCTCAGAGCAGCTCACCACACCATTCCCTGGCACACAAGGACAGCCTGGGGCAGGTGAGAGCCAGCACTCTGCAGCAGGGCTGGGGGACATTCTACTGCAGGGACCTGCCCTTCTCTGAAGGCACAAAACAGGGGTGTAAAGGAAAGAGCATATTTGGCATGACATTGATTTATGGGGTGCAATGTACTCCCTCTGCATACCAAGCACAGAGTGCAGGCTGGCGTGGAGATTAGGGGAGGTGAGGCCATCCTCTGCATTCTGTCCCCTTGAGAGTCTGCTGGCCCAGTAAGGATGGGGGATAAAGAACTCTCTGCAAACACCTGTTTCTCTGTTTCTCTGTTTTTCCCCTTTGCCTTCTGCACTGTTGTCATGACCACAAACGATCCAGCCCATATATTAATACAATTCATTAAAAAAAATAAAATTGCAATCCATGAGGAACAGGTTTAGCAAGAAAACAATTTACATTCCTAGCTGTTCTCTAATGGGCCTGCTTCAAGGCATTGTAATTCCAGTCCCTGTGTTTACTACATACACTGCTTTTCCCTAAAGGAACTAACAGAATTTGTCTTGATTACTGAAAACAGATGTTTGTAGCACGTGCATCGTGTGTTACAGCTCTGCTGCATGAAAAACTGTGGAGATAAAATTCAAGTTTCATCTCATGCAGAGTTATAGGATTCCACTAGAGGGAGATCAGTAGATAGCAGAAAAAAAAAACATTCTCCACCCAGAAAGACTGATAACAGCCTGATCCTGTTTTTCCCTAAATTGGCAGTTTTAGGTATGTTGCTCTTTCTGCATTCTTGAGTAACTAGAATCTACCTATGCATACTTTTCAAGGTGTTTTCATATTTATGAATTTCAGCTATTTCAAAATTATCTTCTCTGTGAAACTAAACTATGAAACTAAAATATCTACAATGAAGATCTCATGTTTACCTTTTTGTGTTGAAATTTTGGTGTATATGTGTCTTGTAATTGAAAAATAAATATAAACACTCAAGAAATACAGCTACTGGATCACACTGATGTTTTACTTTTGTCTGACCTCTCTAACTTGTATTGCATTTACTGTAATTTGAGCTTTCAGGAAATAAACATGTAAAATACTCTATGTTTATGTATTTTAGATTATCTTCCTTATGAAAAGAAATTGATAAGTCTCTGGAGGAGAAGAAATCACTTCAATGCTTTTAGCATTTAGAATATATAAACAGCAATAAGAATTTCAAATTTTGCTTAATAATTACATATCATATAGTTGATAAAGGGAAACCAACACAACACAGACATGGTGTATGAAACTAGAGAATGCTGTATAATCATGTCCTGGAATTTACAAACTTCATTCCTTGTTACCATTCAGTTATAATGATATTGTTGGTGTGCTGCCCTTTAGGAGCAGAATATTTCCCTGGACTCTGTGTGTATTCCCATGCTTTTCTAACATCCATGCAAGAATGAGCTCCACTCTTAAAAGCAGTGGCCCAGACCTCACTATAATGACTCTGTTGGCTGTTACTTCTGACTATTTTAGGCAATAGTCTGAATCTGGCCTGGCTTGCATCCAGAGCAGCTATAATTTTTAAGGTAAAGGAGCGGGAAAAAGGAGCAATTCTTTCATGGGCATTTTCAAGCTGGGTCCTTTGCCCACGAACAGGAAATAATTTCTGATGCTGTAAAAATGTAAAAGACTCTTATTCTTATTGAACATAGCCTATCTGGTCCAGGAGCTGGACTTTAGGGCTAATGGGTAACAGAGAACAAAAACTAATGTTACTTCATAGTAGACAATTAATTCAGTGCTACACAAGAAAATATGGGCAGTTAGTCCATCTTGGGAAATATGGTCTAATTTTCAAGAAACTGCTTCTTCTCTATCTGTTATCTAAAGTTGCATGTGTATTTTTACATTCCATCCTAAAATAAGCAAAATTTTAAATGTAGTCATGCTTATTTAATCCTTATTTCATCCAACTTCAATTGTTCTACCAGGACTAACACCCAGCTTTTGATTTTTAAATTCTAATATCTTAATGCTTCTGTCTGTGTTATTTGAAATACATGTATTATCATACAAATAGAAGTAATGCAATGATCCAGTAGATCTAGCTACACTTGGGTGACTTTTTGTAGGCATAAAACAGAATATTTCATTTGGAAAGGTCCTCTGGCAGTCCTCTAGGCCAGCTGCTTGATCAAGTCAAGGCTGAGCAAAAGTTAAACGATGTTGTTAAGGGCACTGCCCAAAAGCCTCTTTAACACTGACAAGTTGGGAGCATGGGCACCTCTCCAGTGTCTCTAGGTAAAGAAATGCTTCCTAATGTCCAGTCTGAGCCTCCTACAGCTTCAAATCACTGCCAAACATCTTATCTCTGGATCCCAGGGAGAAGAGACCAGCATCTCCCTCCCCACCCTCCCTCCTCAGAAAGCTGCAGCGAGCAACAAGGCTGCTCCTCAGGCTCCTTTTATCCCAAAGCCCTCAGCAGCTCCTCACAGGACATTCCTTGCAGCCCTTTCACAGCTTTGTTGCCATGCTCTGGATGCATTCCAGAACTTTCACATCCTGATTAAACTGTGTGCCCAGAGCTGCACACAGCACTCAGGTGAGGCTACAGCAATGGTGAGTACAGTGGGATAATCACCTGTCTTGACTGGCTGGTTATTCTGTGTTTGATGCACTCCAGGATGTGGGTTTTTCCACCAGCACTGCCAGATCTCTTTCTGCAGAGCTGCTTTCCAGCCACCCCTCTCCCAATTTATATTTTTCATCTGATGTTACCCCACCATGGTTGAAGAATTCAGCATTTGTCTTGTCAAATTTCATCCCATTATGCATTGCCCCTTGCTCCAGTCTATCCTGACCTCTCTGAAAACTTTTTTGTCCCTCAAGAGAGTCCGCAGCACCTCTTGGTATAATCAGTAAATGGTTTTGCTCCTCACATTTCTGTGAGTACCAGTACAGATGAGGGATTCACTTCCCTGGAATTTGGACCACACCTTTCTGAAGATCTCTAAATAATTTTTCCCCCTCCATCCAATATGCTTAGTAAAAGCACCATTCTTTTTTTTTAGTAAATAATATAATAATCAGGGAAATTAAAAAGAGAGTGTAAAATTCCTCCTTTGGCAGGCACATTGCCTCAAAGTACAGTCAGTCAGGTAATTAATGGCAGCGTGTCTGTGGAGATATTGGTGTCCCACTCAAAATTACTTGAGTAATATCATAGGTACGAGATTACAAGCCCTTGTGATATCACAGGTACAAGATCCCAACTTGCTCCCGTGGCAGGCAGCGACTCCAGCCTGTCCTAGCAGCAAACACCAGTGCCACAAACAGCACCAGGGCACTAAAAATGACACATTCAGAATGTCCCCACTCCCACTGTGCCTCCCAGCAGCTACAGCTGCCTGACAGGCGACAGAGGCACTCCATTGTCAACTCTTCAGAGCATAACCACTGAGTCAGCAAGAGGAAATTCACAGTTTGGATTGAAGAGCACCGGGGACAATGCATTCTGGAGGGCAGATGGCTCAAGTTTTGTTAAATGAAGCTATGTGAGATCAATCGGGTTCACTCACTGGTACACAGATGTGTGTTTCAAAAGCTGAGATCTCTGCCTGGCTGTCTTTCCTTGTCTCACTCAAGCAATAACACACACGTGGCCAGCAATAGATTTTGCTAATATTTATGCTATTTAGATCTGGGACAGCTGATGCTCAAGTGGTATCCTAAATCTCTATTTCTGGACGTACAAACTTGTGTTTCCTAAAAGCTCTTTTTTTTTTTTTAAAAAAAAAAATCGATTTTGAAACCTGTTTTGCAGTTTTAGTTGCAAATTTTGTTTTACAAGTTCAGAATGAGAAACTTAGAATTTCCTTGAAATTCAGAAATACTAATCTAGCTGTAAATTTAAGCTAAGCAAATATCTTAAAGACAATTTCTTCTATCACATGAAATTCTCTGTTCTGGGATACAAAAGGCAAGGTCACTCTTTTTCTTTGAAAAGAATGCCAAGGAGAGGAATCAAATAATTTTCTCATCTAAGAGGTGACAGAGGTAGACTGGAAAAATTAGGATGCAAATGACAATGTTATATATTTATATATACACACACATATATATATGCTTTATATTATATACAGTGCAAATTCATTTTCCCTTCTATTTACATTCACATTCAGATAGATGATTCATCAGTTTAATTCCACCATGTATGTTGGGAAAGTTGGTATTAAAACAACCAAAGTACAGCTGAAAAAAGGTGCAGTTTTTGTGCTATCTAAATGTGCTTATAGATTTTTTTTCTCTAATCTTTCTCTATCCCTTGTTTTCAGAAGCATGAGACATGCATGGTCTCCACTTGGCCAGTTCCTGAACACATTTATTCATAAATATGGGTATAGGCATTACTATACATTTGTAGAGGTGTCTTATTATTACAGTATATTGTATTATAATGTATATTATTTGAGGTACTCTAGCTTACAAACTTCATGGTGCACAAAATGTCTACAAGAAGTCACTGCAAGTTATAGGGGGAAGAGTTGCACTAAATTGCTTTAGGAGAGACAGTGTTAAGTCACTTTAACTTACACAGTGATTTTCATCCAGCTTACAGTAGGTGCTTACAACACAAATCTTCCTTCAGCTGGGGCTGTGTCAGCTGAAGATTTATCCATGAGTCACTGCCTAACACTTCCCAGCTGGAAGTCAGGTTCCTATCCGGTTGCCCCCTAGCTTGTTCAGTGAAAATGAATGATGTGAGCTAAGCAGTGACTTGCAGATCTCCTTTGCTCATTGATTTGGGAGAGTTTGCAGGAGCAGCTGAGCCAGCAGCTTGCTGGGGGCTGTACCCTCTGTACTCTCCAGCAAGATGAGCCATGGAAAAGACAGGGAAGACCAAAGGTGTTAGCTGAAGATGTATGAACAAGGCCAAGCAGCTCAGGGAGGCTCAGCTGTCACCCCCAGCAGACTGTGAGACTGATGTAAAGGTTTGGGAGTTGGTGCTCAGTGAATATCCCTGTCTCTTCCACAGCATGGCATCCTGCAGGAAAGCACCAGCCATGGAACATCCTGGCATGGTCTAGACCACTAAAACTCAACAAGAGCACAGGGACACTGGCTGCTATTTAATCCCAAGGACTGTGAAACCCTCTAAGTTATGTGACATAGAATCACAGAGTCATTTCTGTTGGAAAAGACCTCCAATAGTGTCCAGTCCAACCTCTGAGCCATCACCACCTTGGGAGCTAGACCATGGCCCTAAGTGCCATGTCCAGTCATTTCCAGAACACTTCCAGGGATGGTGACTCCAGCACCTCCCTGGGCAGCCTGTTCCAATTCTTAACAATCCTTTCCATGAAGAAATTCCTCCTGATGACCAACTGAACCTTAGCAACTTGAAGCTGTTGTCACCTGGTCCTGTCACCAGCTGTCTGGGAGAAGAGGCCCACAGAAATAAAGCCCCATATAAATAAAACACCCTTTTTAATTTCTTCTGAAACCTGCTCTTAATAACCTGCATCACAGAATGAACTGCACTTCACATTTTAAGCATTTGCAATGTGGAATGATGAGGAATTCAGTGCTTATTTGGTCATTATATTAATATGTGTTGCTTCTTTCTCAATCAAATGTCTGTTTTTAACCACCATTCACTGTTCTGCTCTGTGCTGCCACATTCCATGTTAAGAGCTGTTTAGGGAGGATGGTAACACACCTGACTAAATTTCTCCTTGATCTTACTTTAACAATTTAGCTAAATAAACTCAGCTGATTATTGTCTTCCAGGAGGAAACACAGAACAGACAGACACCCTCCTGCATTCATTTCTTCAACACCTTCTGATAATAAATATTGAAAACCCCCAAAATATAGGACTCCTTTCGTCAAGTGGATTTACATCTAAAATCCCAAAATACATAAATTGTGTCACAGACAGTGAATGGACACAAAATGACAGTTAACAGGCTTTCTATCTGTTCCACATTTTGAAATGCTCTTTTCAGGTTGGAGATACTTGTTTCACTCATCTACCTTCTAAAGCTGCAAGTGTCATATATCAGCTATAGTGATAGGCATTTTGTGGATGTATAATTATATTGTTTGAGATAAAATTATAATAATCAAGCATAAGGGGTGGATCATTCTGTAGTTTGAATACACAAGTGCTCTTTAGAATGAAGAGTGAGATCCTAGACTCACTGAAACAAATGGAAAAGTACTGTTGACTTCAGAGGGATAAATAGTAAGCATTTCTATTTCCAGAGAAGGATTAACAGCAAAATAATTATTTCTTTTCAGGTTTTCTTTTTTTTTTCATTTTCTTGTGTTCTTACTGCACTACATAAGAATGTTCTCAGATTTGTCAAAAAAGGTAGACATGGAATACTGATGAAGTAAACTCACCATGCACACACAAACCCTTATCATTTTATCTGCAGACCTTCCAAAGAAAATTTGGAATGTTAGGTGTTGCTCATAGAGAAAGCTGTTCTAGCCACAGAGGTGCTATGAAGGCTGGAGCACTGGGAATTTTATATATTTTATCTCTGCTTTGATTCAGGGCAAAATTAATTCAACATAACATTTCTCCTCTTACCCCTTTAAAGACTGGCCATTCCTACCAGATTTTCCCATATACACTGATTTGACAATATATGAATTGCCAACAGGAATTAGCTGAGCCACAAGGGCTGTTTGTAATTCTTCCCTTTCAATTCTGAATCAAGCTCTAGAAACACATTTTTTTTTCTACTAAGTCAATTTGTATCCCATAAGCCAATTGACCCAAATATTTTATTTTCCTTTAATAATGGTATAGTCCTGTTTTAATCTCTTATCTACACACAACATTTCATATAAAGCTGTGAAAATTCAAGACCACTAATAGTATGATGGGTCTCTTGTTCCCACAACAACAAGAAAAAAAGAACACCTGTATGACTTTTAAGCCACAACACTGAATCATTTGGCAAGAGATCAAACAGAGCAGCATTGTTTCCAATTGCTATTCATTTATGTGCTGCCAAAACACGTTATACTGCCTTAAAAGTGTCGTGCTGATTACCACTTCCAAAGGAGATTGCATTTCTACAGGTGAGGAGCTCTGCTTCACTGACTCTCTCAAAAAATGAACACTTGTATTGTTAATGCTCTCTCTCACAGCTTCTAAAGCACATGAAAGGGCTTACAAAGTTTGTCAGAGACAGGACTAAGATTATTTAAGTGGTGATTTTGTTGGTGTGGGATCTAGGAAGCTTAACCTAAATACCACCTAGGCAGGTGTTGATGGTGTAATTTTGTAGTTTTCTAAAAGATTGTGGGTTTGAGACAGCCTTGACTGACATCAATAGATAATTTAACAGTGCATCTTCAGTCAAGCCCACCAAGATCTTTCCCAATGAGCAATATACTAAAGTGTATGAATCGACTGGTTTTATTTGTATGGTTGAAATTGCATTCATTGTATTGTATTAATTCAATTCAGGAATTGGTGTTGTGGTGAACTACTCCTTCAGCTTTCAATTTTTCTGACTAGTCACATCTTCAGAACCTCAGCACACCTATAAGTAAATTAGGATTATTCAGACACTCATGCACCTACATGACTTGCAATTAAAATGTGCCAATGATTTTTGGACTTGTTAGTGTTGAATTGTCATCATCCTCCCAAATTGCAGGGCATCTGCCTCTTGACTAAAGGGTTAATGGTAAGAAGTGTCAAATGAATAAAATTAAAATACAGCATTTCAACACTAATTTACACATTGTATCTAAGTGATTTTATGAGTAGGATTAAGTGCATCTTACAAAGCAGGTGGAGCTTTCATGGCTGGATTATGTCTTTTGGGTCAAATTGAAGGAAGAATATGTCAGTGAACAAATTGCTATGACATACAGAGCAGCAGGAAGGATTTGTGATGAAGCATAAAATAGCTGAGTTACAGAATTTAACAAGGTCCATCTTTCCAAAGCAGACCTTCTGTTGCTCACTTTTCAATAAAATAAAATTTAAAAAAAACCAAATCAAAACTGCAACAAAACAACTTTCTTGCATGGATTTATGACATAGCTTTATATAGTATGAAAAGGAACAGAAAAAAATACTTAGTTTCTCAGGAGTCCACAGCCAACCAAAATTGTTAACAAGACTTCCAAAGCGTAAAGAAGACATTATAAAATGACAGCCATAAAAGATGTCTTAGGTGTTCTAGAAAATGAACAGTTATGATTCTTTTTCTATAGGGTTCCTAATTTTTGAGACAACTAAGGATGAGGAGCAGTGGAGGAAAACTATTTCAAACACATTTACCATGAGGTCTCTTTGCCACAATAATTTTTGGTTGCCTGAACCACATTGTTATAATATGTGAAAATCTTGTATTTTTCAACCAGGTTTTTCATAAGAGCCGAAAGTTGAATGTTCATATCACAAAGCTGCTGAAGCAAAGCAATCACTTAGCAAAGATTGATCAAACTGAAGTAATCTCTTTTTTTCCCTACTGCATTTACATGCCTGCACGCTTAGATCTGATTTGATTTCATTTCCACATCAAGTAAAAATTACATATGGTAGAGAAGCAATGAAACAAATAGCTTGAACATAGTCAAAATACATTTTTACTAAAATTTCCACGCTTTCTATAAGAAGACAAAGACTTCTCCCAGAGACTGACAGTTTCTACAAAAAAATCTGAAAACATAATATTGTTTAAAATAGTATTGCAAGAAAATTTCAGTGTGACATAATAAGAGCCTAACTGTACTCATCAAAAATAGATATGCATAAATGAAGTGCACATCTTTTCAGAAAATAATCTCATTTTGGATAAATAAAAGTTTCAAAAAATTCCAACTGCTGTATTTCCAAAATTTAGGGTTATCTACTACATTCTACAGCAAACTCATATAGGGACAACCACTACTATTTACCCCCCACACACAATTAGTGAATGATTGTGAGGAAATTACTTTTAGTTAACTGTTCTAAGCCAAAAATCATATCAGATCACACTATGGGGGGATTTCAGACCTAATTTCCCTAGAACATAGCATGTATCGAGTTGTACTCATGGGAAATGTTAAATGTCAGAATCTGCCCTAAGGATTTTTCTTTTGGGACCCACCCAAATGGGGACACAGACTCTTCTCCTGATCTGTTTTGGCCAGCTGTTTTCAGGGTTTCAGCCTAAGATAAAAGAAGACTCAAAGGAATAAATGACCTCATGAGATTTCCACTCCTTAGGGTAGAAGCCAACTAAGAGCAGTTTATGATATTTCCCAGCTGTCAAAGTCATAAGGAAAGCCTTGCATTAACTAATTTAATATAAACAAGAACCTCCTGACTCCAATGGCTTGGCTAACATCAAGTTTGCTTGTAAAGATGTTCCAAAACCTAAAAAAATCTCCATTTTCCATAGATATATGTGCAGTGATTCCACAAAATAGAAGCTTTACAGAAAACATTTGACATTTCCTTCCATAATGTACCTGTTTTGATTAGCTGAATGTGATAATGGAACTGTGTCAGTTTTCAGGTTACTAGCATTTAAACCAAATATTTTAGTTCTCAAGGATGGGAGCTGCTCTGTGGGGTATTTCTGTGGCAGGTGGCAGCCTGCTTTCTTTCAACACACACCACACATGCATTCATTAAAAAAAAAAAAAGAAAAAAAAAAAAAGAAGAAAGCACTGAATAAATTCCAATTTGGCATGATTATGTGATATGTGGCCTTGTGTTCATGGAAACTCTCACCTATTGGCACTTGCAATTTTAGTATCATGTAATTAAATTGATTTTTTTGTCAAGTCAGTTTTAAACTATGTCTTTGAGGTAAAAGGCCAGTGCATTAATCCACTGTGGTATTTATTATTTAAATACTAATCAAGAGGTCAATTAATGTTTTCATTGCTTTTGCAAATGAGTAATGGAGTACTGTTCAGAGCTCTTGGGAGAGTGTACTCTTAAACACGAATCCAATTTCATTCCTTCTTTTCAAATGGCCCTAAGTGTATTTATTATGGAACTCTTACCTTTATTTGTAAGTGACTGGAGTGTTTCACTTGAGCTCTAATCCCTACTCTGCACATCCAAAAGCTTCTCAAATATTCTAGGATTCTATATTTCCACTTTGCAGGCCCATATCTATGTTCCTGTAAAAGGCTGTGATGAATATACAGCTGATTTAAATGCATGAATGAAAGTGCCTCCCCGTGCCAGACACGAACTAGGAAGTTTCTATTTGATTCATATTATCTACAATATTGAACAGAAGGGAAATTAAGTCAGCAAGGAATGATTAGCCCCTTTGCTAGAATTGATTTATTTGTATGGAAAAAGAGGTTTTGATATATACACTCCTGTCTTTACTAAACATCTATATAAGCTCTATTTCCCCCACTCATTAGGGATAACATTATTTAATGCATTTTGTGTCAAAACCAGAATTTCCATTGCTTTATCCTATGGGAGTCAACCTTGCACAGCTACTTCATCACATAATGGTACTCCATAAAGTGATTTTGGTGGAGTGTTCTCCTCATGGTTGTCTGTTTCATGATGAATTGTAAAAATCTTTTGTCCCCAAAGCGTGCTGGTTACCCCAGCTTGGAGCAGAGATGCCAGATGTCAACACAAGAGAGGAACAGGTTCAAGAGCTTCATCCTAGCATAGTCTTCCTCACAGTCTTTTTGGCATCTGTTACTTTTTGCTCTATTTCCTTTGTTCCCTTGTGCAAAGTAGAAAAATCAGATAGACAGCCACTAACAGCACCTTATGTGAAGAGCAGATAGAACTTTTGAGGAAGTGATACCTAATTTCTTCCTGCTGCTGCATTTGGGAACAAGGTTGATTGACCAGAAAAAATCTCATTTCACTACTGCCCCTAGTTTATACAAGCAAGGAAAAGCTGTGGAAATGGCCTAGAAACTCTTAAACGGTTCAAATGCATTCTTCAAGTCTTTTATATGGTTTTGATAAATTGAGCAGTTAGACTAGATTTTTTTTTAATCTAAATGAGTAACAGTAAGTAATGACAAGCAAAATTTTCTTCTCTGTAACATTTTGGTGATTAGAATTATTTTTTAAAATCCTGCAAAGTACAGTTTAGAAGCCATCACAACCATACTGATAAATAAATCAAACCCAGAAGCATATACCTAGAAGTGAGAGTTTGGGAAGAATTTTAGGTATTTCAGCCCCTCAGAATATAAGCTTTACCAGAGTAGAGGAGAGAGTAGGATGGAATGCAAGCATGACCATTAAAAAAAGAAATGGGAAAAAACCCATGAACACTGCAGAGCAGGAAACACGACTGAGCTCTGCACTCACACTGAAAGAAGACAGAAAATTCCCTCCGTGTACTTTGTGTAAAACAAGCCCTTTTGCTTAAGTGGAGTTGCAGACTGTCTGCCTCCTTTTTGACCCTGCTCATCCAGCCCCCATCCCTGATGTATGGGGTGCCAGGCGAGGTGCTGAAACGCAAATGGGGCTCCAGACGAGGGTCACGTCTGCGCGTGGGACGCCCTTCAAAGGGGCTCTGAGAGCAAATCCAGCACAGAAACCCGGCATTGCTGCTGCTCATCAGGACAGGCAGCCTCTCAAGGCAATCAAGGGGGTTGTGTATCACTCACTAGAGGGAGTTAATTGGCAGTTCTCCACATCTCCACCTGAAGAAGGGTGCTCAATAATAGGAGTTTCTGTCTTCGTGGAAGGGATGAAGCTTGGTCACTATGCAACAGATTTTTTTTTTTTTTTAATTGGACTTTTATTTGAAACTGAATCTTTGAAGTCAAGGGTCCTGCTGTCAGGCTTATTTCTTTTATTGGTTCTTGCTCCCTTTCTGACTAAAGCAGCACAAAAATTGAAACGGACCATTTAATTTTTTTATTACTAATGGATTTTTCACAGTTTTTTAACTTCATATTCAAAGATTTGTTCTCACAGGAAAAGAATATCATGTTCAATTTATATCACAGTAAGACCCAAAAGCTTGCTTCCAGCCAAGTGCAGTATGATGCTCTTAAAAAGACAATTTTACAATATTTCCAACAGTTCTATTTCTGAGTGTGCTGAATGCTTGGCCAAGACACAATCTGACAAATGAGGTTCAGAATATGACTACTGCTAATTAGAGGCTGTTAACAACTGAGGAGAACCATGTGGTACTAGTGCTTCAATGCCAACAGAGGGAAGGGCTTCCTATGTGATGAGAAATTACATACAGGGTTGCACTGGTTCCCTGAGCAGGTCTATTGTTGTTGGCACCCATGCTGGAGGGACAAAGATCTTCTTATGGGCTGAGTGCAGGCATGAAGCCATCCCAACAGATGGCTTCTGTTGTGGGTACATTGTGTGTGTTGTGTGCAGTGTGTCAGGGCAGTGATGCCCACTCACACAAGTGAAGTGTCTGCTTCACCTTGATTTTCCACACTGCCATTAACTCGGTTCTCAAGTCAATGCATTTTAAGAACCTGTTCACAGAGAGATTTGTAGCATTCCTGGCTTGGGCAGAGAGCTGGAGAGGCAGGAAGGGTCACAATGACAATCCCATCACCACCTTTCAGCCTTCAGCTAGAAGAAGCTAGAGTACAAGCCAAAAAATTTTGGTAGGCCTGCCAAGGTTTGTAAATATGTCTAGGAGGGGAGGAAATGGTGTGACAGACCATGTGCTTGGATGGAAATCACATGTGGACAATTGACTCTCTGGTGCTTTAAAGGGAGGGAGCTTTCTGAGTAACTGAGGCTGCACTGTGGCAAAGCAATTCTAGACACTGGAGGTATTTTAGCTAGATGTGTTTACTCCCCAGTAAGAAACAATACTATACTGAAAGCATTATTCCTGATGTTTTGTCTATTTACCTGCTTCACAGCAGAGAGTAATATAATGCTCCTGGAAAAAAAAAATAGTAAGTCCCTGAAACTGAGAATGGATAAATTATTTTCTTTTAATACGACGAAAACTTCAGCTTTCTTTCCAATTATGCAGTAATTTCCCAGTGCTATTGACCATGAATAATACATGACAGCTCATGGCATAAGAACAAATGGCTTCCTGAACCACCAGATCAATGAGGTGTGGTTTCCTAAGAATTTGCCTCTTGCCTTCTTCTCCCAGCATTCACATTGCCTCAGTTTGGTGCTGCCTCCTGTGCTTTCTGCTTTTTGCATGGTGTGATGCACCCTCACCAGCCCTCCCAGAGTGTTCCTTGCACATCAAAACACTCAGCTGCCTCCTGTGCCTCCCTTTTACCATTTTGGAGATGCTGGCTGGCCAAGAGTCAGTCTGTGCTTGAAGGAAGCCTGCACATACAAATCTGTTCTTTTGCTGAGCAATCCAAACAGAACGGGACCTGCCTTCTGCAGAAAAAACCAGGATCTTCCTCCTCTGTCAATTTAGTTGACATTCAAATGTGAAAAGCAGGACTGCAATCACAGAAGTTTTGTTCATGTAAAAATGCAGACAAACAAAGACTGCTTTTGGCCTGAAACCTAAAATATTTGTACTATTTTTTATGTATTCTGCCTTTGAAGCAACTCAACATTCCCTTTTTTCTTTGCTACTTAACACACCGTCATAAACATTTTATTGGCTCAAAAATGTCTGATTATTATGGTTTATGTTCTGTACAGAAGCAATCCCTGACACTCTTCCTTTGCTTTTCAACAGAGATTTACTAGAAAATGCTGAAGAGCAGTGTTAGGGAGGCCTTGGGATATACAGTATATCATGATTCTGAGCACTTATTCTATTTTCTTTACTTAAATGTACTTTCTAAACAAAATCTCTGTCATATAACAAAATGTACTGTACCTTTAATAAATATTTTCCTTTCATTTAGATTCTATTTGCTCCAGTGTGCAACAATTGCAACCATCATTTAAAATGAGTTTTCCCTTCAGAAGGAGGAATATAAGAGTCTCTTTCCTATTCAGTTGGAATTATACAGATCATAAAGTCAAGATAAAATGGAAATCGAATTAAATTGTGAAACACAACCTTCTTGTGAACCCTTGTAATTCATTGCTTGTGGAGATCATTCTTGTTTAACCAGAACCCAAGAGAGAGCACTCCAGAGACAGAATGTAAAGCTCTTTTCTGTACACATTGCTATTCATGATACTGTATAAAACTTATCATTAGATTGCCAATGGCTTGTTGAAGTCTGAAGGGGCAGAAGAGGTTTTCTGGTGATTGTTTCTCTTGAGAAGCTTATTCTTGTTTTCTCTTTATTCTGTCTAATGTAGGGCAGCTACATCAGGAAATGTTCTATTCTCTGAGTTCTAAACAAAGATTACTCAGGGAATGCCATGCATTTGTCTTACCATTTTATGTGATTATCTATGAAAATCATGTTCAATATTTTTCATATAAATAGCCAGGCATTCCTCCATCCACTGTAACACTTTCAATGCTCAAACCAAATACAAATCCATTCATTCTGACATACAAAGGAACAATATTCATTTCATCATTGATTTCTGTTTATGTTTACTGTTCATCAATGGAAATGTATTTTTGTAATGCAGTCATCTGTGAAATTCTACATGGTTTACTCCACAGCTTCATTTGTTTAGTGTTCTGGAGCAATAATACATGTCTTGTAATAAAGTGCATGTGTGAAAATCAACTACTCTAAAACCTTATTCACCTTGCACAAAGGTTATTTATCTAGGTCTTTCTAGTTTGCCTTCCTTACTTTTATTCTTTTTTTCCTAACACCTGTACTTTAAGAGAAGAAATCTCATTTATTCCAAGACAAGAAAGCTGAACGGGTTGCTGGGCATTGACCCTTCTCTACCCTCAGGGGCTGCTAAAGGAGTAGAGAACTGGTAGCTGCAGAATGAGTGAGATGTTCACCACGTCACTGAGACAACTAATTACTTTTATATTTGCACACCTATCTTGGTGAAATTCCTATTGATTTAAATCCAAGTAGATCTATTTCTGCTGGTTTTGCTATTGAATATATTTGAGGAAGAAGTGTGGAATTTGCAGAGGTCAGACACGTAGTCAGATGGAATTTTAGGCACGGATCCATATAAATCTTAGTGAGGCTTAACCCTTCCTTTGAGCAGTACTGAGTAAAGGACTGGTAATCAAAAGCAAATTTTGCCCTGAATTTCTGGCCACTCTGAACTGAACCACATCTCCATAAACAATTGTGAATTCATTTGTAACTCTATAAGTTAGAATAATCAATCTAAAAGGGACCATGCCATTTAGTAACACACATGCAGCCTTTTAGTACGGAATAATTCAAGACAGCACTTGGCAAAGATCAACAGGCCCAATCTAACTAAATTTACCCATGCCAAAGGGGGTCTTTAATGAGATTTGGATGCCACTTTTGCCAAAATAATGCTTCATCTACTGACACTTCATAGAAATCATAACAATTTCCAAAAGATGTAAAAAAAATTATATCCTTGTGTTCAGCATTTTATTTTTTTCAACTGCTTGATAAAAAAAGAAGCCCCTAGGATTTTATTGAGAAATTCTTGTATTCTTACTTTTTAAGTGGCAGCTAATAATACCAACCCTTCAATAGTCCACTCACTTGAACACAATGAAAACCTCTGGGGAGATAATTTAAGAAAATTAATGATATGGAGCTACCACATAAAATTCTGAATATCCTGAATGGGCTTTTTCAAAGAGATTTTTGATATATATCAGGCATTACAGTAAAATCTCTTTAGTGAATTAGGATTTTCCATCCTATCACACTGAGAGCCATGCAATGTGTAACAAAAAGGTATTATGCTTGATTTGGTAGCCATGAGGAACTTGCATCTATCAATCACAGATGGACTGAATACAACACACACACCAGGCACCTTTGGGGAGCATAAAGCTGTGAAATGTAGTTAGAGTGTAGCAGTACAGTTAATTTCTACTATTTTAGTGTTATATTCCCTGGCTGTCTTTAGACAATCATTCTTTAAAGGAAGTTTAATTGTTTCAAATCCCTTATGATTCTTGCCTGTACGTGAGAGGACACACTGAAAATAAAAACAATTTCAGAATGACACAAAGCTACTGCTTTTATTTTGTAGCACTATTCTTGTCTTCTTATTTGAATATTATGTATTTAACTATTTAGTTTCTCTGCCAATGGAGGTACTTGTGTTGCCCATAGATAATTTAAATTAGAAAGGACACACATAGGAAATAATTCTCAGATTATATAAGCATATAATGCATATAAGCATTTTGCTGGCCTAATTTTTTGCATCCTTAGGTTTTGCTAAAAGACTTTTCAGTGCTAAAACACTGAAGATTGAGCTTCAGTGGAACTATTTTAAAGAATATTTGTGTGGTGGGTCTGTTTATTGCATTTTAAATGAAGGCAAATAAAATCTTCATATTTTATTTACTAAATCATATAAAATTAACAGAGTTAATGTTTTTCTTATATATATATATATATATTGTATGTTCATAAATAGTATTTTACCCTTTCACTTAAAAGCCTTGATAATGAAATGCATAAATTGTTATAATCCATCCTAGAAAACATACTTATTCTTCACTCAGATTATTTTCTGAATGCTCTTAATCAAGGAATTCATTGATTTGGAAAGGAAAATAAGGTGTGTTATTGTTTTCATTAAGTAGCTAATATGATAGACTAATAGACTCCATTTTAAAGAAAATGCATCTGCTGTGGAGAATTGTTTTTCCATTTCTGTCAGGGAAGGAGAGTTTATTGTGCTAATGGCAGCATATTTTATGTATGTCTATTAATCTAATATTCTTGCATGGATGAAGGAGTATATTTGTAAAAAAAAAATAGAGAAGATCTACTACTAGATGAATCAGAGTAAGATTTCATTTCCCAAAAGAAGGTGATCTTTTCTAATTCCCTGAAAAACTATTTAAATGAGGCCTCATTAGCCTCAGTGATTGGTGCTCAAGGTGTGCTGCTAGGTTTGCTAACCTTTTGGTGAAATCCCTGGAGATCCCTGACCTAGTTCTTCTGTACTGACCATCTCAAACATGTTCTGATGCTTGCTGTTGTTAAGGTAGTCCCAGCACCAGTATAATTAGTGAGCCTTAAGCTATTTAGAGCTTGAAAAGACAAGAAACCATTCATATGGAAACTCACACCCTTGGTGATGTCTCTCCAAATGGAATCAACAATCATCGGGTGCAACCCTGGGAGTTTTTAACATACCTTAGAAGATTGTTTTCCTAATTAACTCTCTTACTTAAAAATAATTTGATGTTTGTAAATACAAAACATGTACACAAAGCAGATATTCTTAATAATGGTGCAAAGAATAGACATGAGAATAGCAATTGACAGAAGTTTTACAAATGCAATTATTATTTAACTTTGTTGGGAACAATAGATATTCAAATACTATGAAGGTATTTCAATTTTAGTAGGTTTTATGTATGTTGGAAAGAAGCAGTCATCTCTAGCTGAAAAAAAAAGAAGTCCCTCTGGGCTTTGTTTTGAGCAATGTCACTGAATGTTACAGAAAATTCAAGTCAAGTTATAGCTTGTGTATCATCTTGATTTATACAAACAAACAATCATAGAAGGATTTGGGTTTGAAGGCACCTTAAAGATGATCATCATAATAAAATTCCAATCCCCTGCCATGGGCAGGAACACCTTCCACTAGACCAGATTGCTCAAAAAGCCCATCCAGCCTTGCCTTGAACCCTTCCAGGGATGGGGCACCCACAACTCCTGTTTGTTTTAGACCAGTGTGTTCTGAAAACACAGATAAAGAAACCTGTAAATGAGATGACTGCATACAATATTTGTCATGCCGTGAGTCTTAACAGCTTCCCTAATTGCACTTCCATGGAATACAAAAAAAGCACAGAAAACATCCAAACTGTTCCAGTCCTCTGCAGTTTCACCCCCAGACTCTCATTTTCCTTCTGCCCTTGTAGTGGCACTAAGAAGCCAAATTCACTGACTCAGAAGGAAATGCTGACTAAATAATTTGAAAGGAGCCCATTTGCAAGGAAAACACCAGCTCATCACCCAAGCTCTTCTCCACTGCTGCTCCATTACAGCAGAAGAGGCAAGCGGCCAGTGGGTATTTACAGTGCTTCACTCACTGATTTCTGTGTAAGATGAGAATAAATATAAGGTTCCATTTATATGGAATATTTCACTTCATTCTAAACTACAGGTTATTTTACAAGAGGCTGGGTATAATTCAAGTTCTTATCCTGACTGTTTGAGTGCTCTAATACAGCCCTGTATGCCCTTTATCCCTACTGGAAAAGACAAATAAATAAGCAAACCAAAATCTCTAATTAAGAAATAATGCATACCTCACAGAACAGGACTTTCCACTATCAGGGTAAAAAAAGAAGGAAAACATTTGAGAAGCTGCTAGAGAACTTAGCGCCCTGTGTTGTTCTAGTTGGACTCGTTCTCTTAACTCAGTTTTTTTAATCTTGCCATGTATAATATTTACTGACTCCACTGCTTGCTGAAATAATTCAACTGTAGTTACATGGGCATTGGGTCAGTCTTACCCTGAACAGATGTGTTATGGCTAGAGGGAAATTAATATAAGCAGCAAGAGGTTGTAGTGAATCATAATTCCTCACTATATTTGGCTCAAGCTGCGTCCTGAAGGATGTGCAACACTTCCTAGTGCTGTGTGCTGTGCCAGCAGCACTGCAGAGCATGTCACAGGGACACAGTTTTGGGAATGCTAACTCAGCCTTTTCAAACTGCATCCCTTTGATACACTTGTCTGCCTAAATACAGCCGGCCTGCTTTGATCAGGCTGCCAAAATAACTCTGTCGTGACGCTTTTTCTTTATCTCGGTTCAGCTTCTGGACAGCAGATTTTAAGAGCATCTGCAGCTACAAAAAGACCTTAACCTTAATACAAGGGCATTTCCCAACAAAGTAAGTAGAAAATTCATAAAGATGCCATATGGGTATTACAAAAGAATTAATTATTCAGATTTGAGAACTAGATCCATTCACTCTTCAGGGAACTTTTGTAGACCCAGATAAGAGGGAGATCTCAACAGGTATATTCTTTCCAGGTATTATGTTTACAGTCATGTGGGTTTAAAATAAAAATAAATCATTCATCCTCTCTATTCTGTTTTCCTCTGAGACCCTACTCTCTTGATATTTGTAGCTGCCTCACTTTGGGTCAATATTCAGCATGTAGAAACACAGAGATAACCTATCCTGAAACACCTGTGTGTATACAGGTGGATAAGCCTACAACTGATATATATAAATTAATTAGTTTGTAAAGCACATGAACTATGCAAGCATATTCTAACACACTAGCATGGCAAAAGAATATCCCTGTCAATAATAGGGCAAAATCACATCCCTCTCAAAAACAGGGCTCTATAACTCTAGCCTGTGCTCCTGGAAGAAAGAGTAAATAGCTCCTAATCTTGGTGATGTTTCCCACCTTTTCCTGGAAAGAAAATGCCTCTGCATTCCAGACATTATGAGCAAACAACCTTGCTGTTCCTCACATCTTATAAGTTTTAGTTATTCAAGGAACATTTTTGGCCAAGAAAACAGTTATCTTCAGGTAGGTTAAGATCTACAAAGCTTGTTTTTTTGTGGAAGATTTTACATTATAGGATCACAGACTCTTGAGCTTGGTAGAGACCTGCAGAACTGATCTTGTCCAGTCCCTCCTCTCAAGCAGGGCCATCTCTAGCTGGGTGCCCAGGACCATGTCCAGGTGGCTTGGTCGATTATCTCCAAGGATGGAGATTCCACAGCCTCTCTGGGAAGCCTCTGCCAGGGCTCAGCCATGCTCTCACCAAAAAGGTGAAAAATCAACACATTGTGATTACTGAAAATTTTATTTTTTCCTCCAAATCTTGTAAAGTTCTCCAGAAACCTGTGTGTATATCAAATGCTGAGTGTGATGTCTAGATCTGCTCTCTTTTAAAATTCCATTGTTTTTTCTTTTACAGAGCCTTTCTTTAATTACTTGTTGCATAATTTTTGATCATGTTCTGGATATAATTTTATTAATTCTTAATAAAGACAGAAATAGAAGTACTTATATATCTGCACTTAAATTTTGTATGAAAATCTGGTCAACTTACGGGTGATGCTCTTTGCTCAAGAACTGAAAACCTTTTGAGTGCATATTGCACAACAGTGCTCACAGTATTCCCACAGATTTCTACAGTATATTTCACAGAGAAGTTTCCCATTTGATCCATCTGATAATGGTCTGGATGCTGTAATTATACAGCCGGAATTTTGAAGGAAAAATAACCCTAAAGCCGTTTTCAGCCTCCTGTGATGTACTTACTGTGCATTAAAAGTGATCTATAAACTCTCTGCAATACTTGAACACTGCACAGTGGTTTTTCCAAGTGAATCAGGCATCTTCCTTCCCACCAGACTTTTATGTTAAATTTGCCTTTTGAGATTTTGGAAGAAATCCAGAACATTAACTTTGTAATTACTTGATCAATAAGTTCCTTTTACCTTCTTATTCCTTTATCTTGAGCTTCTTGTCAAAGCTTATAATTTGCATTGATGGAAAGACTGCAATAATATCCACTTGTTTTTAATCAAAAAATTAAATAATCTACATATGAAATGATGAAAGGACTCATTACACACCAGAGCACAAGTAAACTACCTTGCTGAAATGGAAGAAATTATACTTTGCTATCAAAAGTTTAAATCTACTGAAAAGGAATTTGGTCTCCCTTGGGCAGTACTTACTCCTAACTGAAAATGTAAAATTTTATGTTTAGTTTTGCACTGCTCCAGAAACAAGACAGAGAAATTTGTGTTGCTAAGGATTAGACATAAATAAACACAGAAAAATGGGGGGTTTTGTGTTTGAGTGGTTAAGTTATGAATGTATGAGTGGGCTGCTTACTCTATTCCAAGTTTAGCCGAAATGCAACCCTTCTTTTCCTGATGGTTATTCAGAAACAAACCATGAAATTAGGGAAATAAAATTAAAGAAAAAGGAAGGAGGATGAAGCAACTGGATCTTATTACCTCACAAGGATCATCTGATGGGAAGAAAATGAAGAGTAAAAGCAGAGGCAGAGAATCTAATAAAAAAAGCTAGTGGTTTGGAAGAGATTATTTCAAAGTACTCACAGTTAAAAAAACCAGGGTTCTGCTTATATTTAGGAGTGAAAAATAATTTGGTATTTTCTACAATAAAGAAAGCAGCAGAGAGTTTTAGTTGTGTTTTTTTCACTGCCTTTTAGGAAGTATTAGATGAAAGTCCTATAAATAATATGTTCTCCAGTAAATTGTGCCACAGGAAAACATCTCCCTCCTTATACAAGGGTCACTGAAAATCGATACAGTTCCTTCCAAAAAGCTCTCTACAGTGTTTTAACACTAGCAGGTGATGGTTCAACTTTTTACAGTTTATGGATAAGCAACACATGAGAATCACAAACACACACAGAGCATTGAAAATAAAGGGCTGGCAGCACTTCCAGAGGGATCTGACAAGAATAGCTGTGGATCTTCTGATAGATGTTAATGTATTAACTCTGGGACGAGAGCTGCAGTTAAAAACTGCTAACAGGGGAAATCAGTTTTGATGGGAAATCCTAAATTGAGAAATTATTTGTGTTTTTTAGGCTTCCATGTACACCATCTCCCACAAAGATCCTGTGTCCAAGCAGGGATGTTATGGTCTGGAAGAGTGAACACCCAAATGAGCAAAACCTTGATGTTACACCCCACCAAAAGTTAATGGTTGAAGTTTTTGAGACCTAACTGGGAGAAGCCCTGACCAGACTGGTCTGATCTCATACCTGATCCTGCTGGTTTAGCAAGCTGGACTTGAGACCTCCAACCACTGCTTCCAACCCAAATTAGCCTGTACATTCCTGATCCTTATGATCATTCTGATTTACATAATAATCCATAGAGATCATCCATGATTCTTATGGATTGTTAAGATAAATAACCAACAATGCTAATGTCTAAATTATAGAAAATACATTCCAACGTTTTTCCTTTCCTGTACTGCTCAGGAAAGTGCATTACTGGAGACACAATAAATTAATGTTCTCATCTATGCAGGGCATTTCACTGCTATGCATTTAATGTAATCATCTGCATTACTAACTTCCTGCTTCTTTAAATAAAACAATTTGCCTGGCTAAAATCAAAGTCTAACTTGTCTAACACCCTGATGAAGATGGGGAATGATGTCCTCTTACCTTGCTCATCCTGTGATAATTCATACTCTTTTGACCTAGTGGCAGAAATTTGCACTTCAGAACATCTTCACAAATTGCTTTGCATACTTAATTCACTGAACTGACAGCAGTGTCTGAGGGTAATTTGCTCTGTCTTTGCTCTTGCTAGGAGGCCCTCAGCAGAAAGCCTCTCATCAGCTCCAGGGGTTCCTGTCTGTGACAGCCCAAATGGAACAGAGAAACTATAATATGCTGTGAATGCATTTTATTTTGATTTTACTTGTCTTATGATTAATTAGGAACACATGAACTTGAGATTAAAATGCTCATCCTGGGGAATCAAATCGAGCATGCACAGCCTCTCACAGCCTATCACAAACTTAAATATTTGGAAAGGAGATTTTAAAATCTCAGCTGAGAAGTGCTCTAGAATCTGCTCCTGAATCATATCCTAAATTTATATTCCTAATTAACTAAAGCCCATTATTTAACTGCTTCATCTTTTGTCAAGGAGTAACATGAATAAAAGCTTAGAATCCCCTATTATAAAAACCCAAATTCTGAGTACTGTTTGAAGATAGGCTATTTATCAATGTCTGGATTTCTCCAAGTTGAATAAGCAATGTGCTTTTTTTTTATTATGTTTGCTCTAAAATCACAATAGATGCAGTCACATCACCCTTTCATTAAGGCCTCCATCAAAATAAACTTTCTATTCCCTAACTATTTTAATAGCTCTTTCCTTCACCTTCTCAAGATCAAATTCATTCTCCTGAGATATGGTTGTTTAGAAAAATTCCTAGCACCTGAACTATATAGAGACATTTACTGCTGCTAAAGTCACTATTAGACAAATTCTTCATGCAGTATTTTGGTTCTTACTGATTGAGAAACATGGGACACTGCCATGATTTCTGTTTTAATAAAAACTCTGCCTTGAAGTATAACACAATATTTGGAGGAGGAGATTTCCTATTAACATTTTCATAAAAATTGGCAGTGCAAGACTTATGTTAGTGGGAGTACTTGTGCCCCAATGTTGCTAATATGAGTTTTGATTAAATCATTATTGCTTTCATATCAGTGTTGCCCACTCTCATTGACAGGCAATCCTGTTGATTGGTGTTATATTTATATTTTAATACATATTAAAACCAAATCCTCAGTATCTATGTGAGAAGACTGCCTGCAAAGTGAAGGATAAAACTGAAAGGACTTTTCTGACAGTTTAGATTGACAGAGAGGTTTGCTGATAGACACGAGCAGGGGGGTTTATTCCTTTTTTTTTTTTTTTTTTTTTTTTTTTTAATAGGCATAAGAGTACCCATCTGTTCCTGGATTTAGAGTGCAGATGTACTCAAAGAAGTAACTTTGTAAAATTGGAAAACTGGTGTCACAGGGCTTTGTGTTCATTCTCCCAGTGACTCAAGAGCACACTTGCTCAGTTTGCAAGTTTTAAAAAAGAGAAAGACTGGGAAAAGGGTTTTAACTGCAAGCTTTGTGCATATCCTGAGATGTAAACATCCAGCTGCAGTCTACTGTGTGTCACCATCAGCAATAAGGATTCTGTAACTGCAAAATAATTAACATTGCAGCTATCTGATCTGGGGGTTCACTCAGCCCTGTCTGTAGGTTCTGCAGTGCAAACAAGTGTTTGTTTTTCTCCACAGGTGGTTGCCACAATGAATGCAGTGCAAAATGAGATGTTCCAATAGCTCACTTGGAATTCTTGCGTGGAAATAGGATCTTTGTTTTGTTCAGACGTTTCTAGCTACCTGCTTCCCATCTGAAATTAGAGCCTCATCCAAATCAAAAATATCCACACTCTGCAACCTGCACCTTCACCTGTCACTTTTTGGAACCCATTAGCCAAACTGCTTTTGTTTTTTTTCCTCCAATATTGATCTTTTTTTCTAACTTACACAAGAGATGGTAATTTAGAAGGAATGTCAAATAGTATATATTTCTGTCCAACATTTTTATCTCTCATCCTGTTTCATATCACAGCTCTTTCTCCTCTCTCCTCTTCCTCTCAGCCACAAAAACTGTATGTACATTTACTACCTCTACTAATCTTAAAAAAAGTAAAATATACTCACATTTCTCACGGGGCATTAGTTTAGGTTTCTACCTTTGATGTCAAAGAAATATTTTTTGAACATGTTTTCTGAACTACCACTTTTCAAAACAAGCACCCTATAATACATAGCATAACCTGTGCAAAATTACTGGACTAGAGGAAGAAATGTCTCAGACATGGCCATGAAATGAGGATAGATTTCCCCTTCATTTCTTAAAATGCTCTCCCAGGCCACCCTGTCCTATTTCACATGGGACAAGCTATGATCCACTGAGAACAATTCTCCTGATGACATAACAATATGGTAGTGAAGAAGAAAGGCAATGTGAGAAAAAAAAGAATCTTTTGTTATACACAATAATACCACAACAATATTTTTGTGATTAAAATTAGGGGTGAAATAATTGAAAACTAATTTCAGGTCTCAGTTGGGAACCACAGGGTTTCTTTGCACACTGGAAGAGTTGTCTGAGAAAACTAGGAATGAAAAAAGTATTTGGAAATATCCCTTTAAAAAGTTATGACGCTACTTAATGAGGAGTGGTGATCCTCGCCTGCAAATGTTTGACTCTACAGTGTTAATTTAACAAGCCATCCTTCTGGTCCTGTAACACAAGCCATCTCTGTGATCTGTTAAATGATCCCCAATATTTATGTCACAGTTGATTTAACAGGAAATGTGCTACTTCCTGGGATATCCTGCATGCACACACTTCAATAGCACAGCACAATGCAATCTCAGAGATTACTCTGCAGCCACTGATTATGTGGAAAATAACTGAGGCTTGTTCTTGACATCTACTGCCTTTGCACTATTTTGGGGGAGGAAAAAAGAAGCCTGAGGAAACATTTTTATGGCTATTCAGGCTGGCAAGGCACATATGATATCTGATGTGGAAATATTAATTACTTCTGTCTTTTCTTGAAAATCTGCTCTAACAGTAAATATTAAATGGAGAAATATGTTTAGTAGCTTTAGTCAAGATAGTTTTATCCTATGCTCTTCAGGTTCCCCTACTCTCTTTTGCAGAGTTGTGGTTCTCAAAGCTTCTCCAGGACATCACTCACACACATCATCTGCTCCATTTAGTGACTAAATAGAAGCCCTTCTCTTAGAAACCCTGATGTTTTTAAAGACATTTCCTTCTATGACCCTTTTTTTTTTTAAATTCTCCATCCCCTGAGTTCCTCCATTGTCTTATTCATATGAGTTTCCATATTCTTCCTCTGATATACAGTGGTAGCTCTGCTAGATCTTTCTCCTTGCTTCCCTCCCTCTTTAATTTTTCCCTATAGAAATAATAGAGAAGAAATAATAGTGATAAAGGGGGCTTTAGGAGAACACACTGAAACCCTGCCTATGAGTTATATACATCCACTTAAAACCAGTACAAAACAGCTGCATATATTCACCATGAAAAACACCTAGAGAAAGAAAAATATGTAGGAAAAAAGTTATAATCTTTAATCCTGAAACTTCCTGTACAAGCAAATGCTTTGCTTCTATACCTTGGAGCTAAACTTATGTGGAATGGGAGGAAGATGTGCCCTGCAGTGCTTTCAGTATGTGTAAAAATGTACAATCGTGTGGTATGACAGCAGTTATCAGCTTGCATGGGTTTTATCCATTCAGGCACCACCTGAAGATGGATACACGACTGAAAAATAAACTGCTCTTTATTTCACCCCTGGGTCCAGGCATCCTGGACTTAATCCAAGTGATTTTAGGAAAGAGTCAGAGATTTTTCAGTACTAACAAGCTTCTGGAATGGTTTTCCTTTTGGAGAACAGAATTCTAAAGATAAGAGAGGTAAAAAAATGATCTAAGAATACTCCTGTAAAATCCATGAATTCCATATTAGACCCATATGAATGAGCCCACAATTAGGAGAGAAGAAAAAGGCAACTTTACCTATAAGGTTACATTCCAATGAAAATAATTTTTTAAAATCTCTTACTGATTACTGCAGAAACCTGTTGGACCATTTTTAATAAATACCTCAGGGCTTTTTCATATAAACCAAGGTATAAACATAGTGCTACTGATTACTATTACATAGTGGAGAAAAAATACTGGGTCATTAAATCTTTAAATGTGAAAATCTTGGTCTTTCCTTCACTTGGTGCTCATTGAAATAGAAGCACAAAATCTCTGATTAAACAAGACCAGTCATCTTCTGGGTGTTAATTTTTGTTCGGCTTGTGTTTGCCTCTAACTCTCTCCTGACTTTTGTGCCTATTTGGAAAACACCTATTAAAATATGGCCTAGAGTTAAAAAGTGGAGCCTCTGGGGAGCTACTAGACCAGGGGTTGACTTTGTCAGTGCTCTCAATTGCCCGCATTAGTCCTGGAGAGGAAGGTTAAACAGCTGCAAAGCCCCTTTCCTGGGATTCAGTGCCCAGCTGCTCCTGTGCACCTTGGAACAGGACAAGGATCCTCAGGGCTGGACAGATGCAGGAGGGTCTGTGCTCTGTTTGGGATGTTGTCCCAAGCCCCCAGGCTCAGAGTGAAGGTGTAGTCTTAAACACTGCCTTAATTTGCCTTAAATACTGGAGCAGGACTGCCTGCAGCCCTTACAGCCTCTGCCTGCCATCACCCACCCAGTGCACTTGTCATGGGAGTGCCTGCCTCAAGACTCCAGCCCCTCTCCAGTGGAAAAAATGATGGAGTCTCCCTCTAAATTCTCACCCCTGATGCTCTTGCGCCTAAGGAGGCTTTTGGGGTGCATACAGGGCCCCTCTCCCTTCATGCACCCCAAAAGCGTGGGTGTGACAGGTGTGAAGGTGTCACATGCAGGAATCTGCCTATGGAACACCAGCCCCAAACCAGGGATGAGGAAAAAGACTGGAGGGTTGCTCATCTCCAGGTTTATTACTAAACCAGTGTATTATTAAAAGAGTCTGACTCGGTGTTCCAAGTAAATTAGTGGCTGTTTAAACACAAGAACCAGGGATCATGATTCCCATCCCTGTTTTCTGACAGCAAAAGTCCAACTTACAGTGAGGAAAAAACCCCATACTTTAAGCTACGTTTTGTTGGTATGATGATCCCATATGCATCAGAAATGTATTTGTGACAAACTTAGAGCATGCAAGGGGAAGAATTTCCAACAAAATTAATAGGAATATTCAGAAAGTAGAACAGTCTAATGAATCCTCATGCAGCAAGATTCATGCAATGTTTTCCTAAAATGGCATCTGTCTTGACTGAGGGGAAATTTGTATTGCTTTACATTTTTTTTTTTACCTTTTTAGAAAAAAAAAATTAAACTGGAGTAAAATTGTGTGTCAAGGTTTTCAACCACACGCAGAGATGATTGTGAGGGGCAGGTGATGAAAGCTGCAATCACTGTAAGTGGCATATAACACAACCTGAAGTTTTATGAATAGACAAGAAATTGCTCTCTCTCTCTCTCTCTCTTCTATACTTGCCTATCCTCTTGTACCCTGTAAGACTGTCTTAGTTAGGAATATCTGAGTCACACTGGACCACTACTAGTTCATGAAAACCCGTGACTGCAGCTGAGACTGGGCTGTGGTCAGTGACTCCTGGAGCTGGGTAACATTTCAGGCTGCAGAGGAGTTACAGGGTTGGGTTCCTCAGAGATCACTGCTGTATATGGTGCTGCTTATTCTGTGGCTTTTCTTATTTGGCCTAGAGACACATTTCTGTAGTTTATGCAAAGCAGAAGTCAAAGAAACACATTCTTCTCCAATCACAGTTTAGTCTCATTTGGGTTTTCTTCCCTGCTGCAACGTATTTTACTTTTGTTTATAACAGAAACAAAGCAAAAAAATCCCCAAATAAACATATGGAAAACCCCCCTTGGTCTTTGGAAAAATTTCTTTGAGATGATACGTTACCTCACACACTAATATATACAGTTCAAAGGGAAATAATGGGTGCATTGTCTCAACAAGGCAAATTTAAACATTGAAACCATTGACATGTACCAACACACACGCAAGGACGGTCATCTTGGTTAGTTAAAAGACACAACAATATTTCTGAACAACGCTGAACTTCTAAAGGTGATGGTGAGAGAGAGCCAGCGAGCACAGATGATTAAAGGAACGTGTACAGGTGGCAATAGCAGATGGCAGGTGGAAAGTGTCAGGAGGAGGCAGTCAGGAATATTTTGGAAAGGTGCACTCTACCTGTGTAGCCCAGCGAATTGTCACCATTATCAGAGGTGGGGAGAGGAGTCCCGCTGTCGTTGCCTCGCTCTAGGTCTTCGGAGTCTGTCGGAAACAACACCAGAGCTGCTGATGGGGTCACAGGAGTAACAGCAGTTGCCATTTTGATCACAACACGTCCAGACACAATCAAATCCACACACGACAGCAAGAGCCACAGTGCCAGCGCGCGGCACACCTCGTCCTTCCCCTGCCTGCGCCACAGAGCCCGGACAGCCACGGCCGGGAGCATCGCCCAGACTCCCCAAAAAGCTGCCTGCTGTCCCCCTCTGCCCACTCCCAGTGTCGCTCTGCAGCCAGCCAGGCACAGTGGCCACCCTGCTAACCAGCCAGAGCAGGCTGCAGGGAGCATATGGGGACGGGCAGGCAGGGGAGCTGAATGCTAGCATTGCTAATTTTCCACCTTATTGTTAATCAAAGCTATTGACTGTGATCACTCCCCATCATCGCTTCATCTCCTGGCAATTACAGACCCAGGGGACTTCACCTCTTTGTGGGGAGGAGGAGGGGACGACAGGGGCTTGGCGAGCACAGAGGGGGCTGCTCTACCTCTGCTGGGAGATAGGGAAGGGGAAAGCGGTAGAGCCCTCTTGGAAAAGGCAACAGCTTAGCATCACACGGAGTTAGATGCGTTTTCCGCTAAAAGATCCTTGCGAGGAATCTCTCCGTTTTAATGTCACGTTGGGAAAAAGAAAAAAAGGGAAGGCAGCTGGTCAGCTAAACACATAAATGAACACACGTTTTAAGACCCCAAGATAAATTGCTGATCAAAACACCACAAAGCACTATGAATATAACTCTTAATGATGAACGGCATAATTCAAAACAAAAAAAAATAAAATCCCAGTTGCTCTGAGAACAGCACAACCCGAAGTAATTTGTTGACAATATCCCTGCACCTTTTTACTCTCAATGTAAAACTGTTTATTAAACTTCAATTCTATTTTAGTTTACTCTTGATATTGCACTGTCCAACAGATATACCTAAAAAGAAACACTAGTATTTTGTTCGGAAGAAAACTTCAAGAAGAAAATGTCTTTGCAAAATTAACACTGCCACAACAATAGGCTGCTTTTTTTCCTTTTTTCTCTGTTGACAGGTGTCAGATAATTTATTAATTATTGCAAAGACATGTTTCACTCTCTCAGACATATGCTGGACTTCTATAATGACTGAAAATAACTTGATTTTCAACAAAATCCACACTGCTAAATATTACTCTGAACTTTCACAAAACACCTAAAGCAACTGTATATGAAACAAAACTAGAAAAACAACCATAAGTGGATTTTTTTTGGATGTTTAATTTTACTAGCTCAGTCACTCTCATTTTTAAAAAGCAATGCCAAACATTCATTTCTCCATTTGTTTTCTAAACAGTCTTAGAGACAATATCATTAAAAATCAAAATCTTTTAAATGAGTTACAAATGAAAAATATTAAGAAAACCAAAATCCTCAAGACCAACACACTCAAGCAGACTTATTGGAAAAAAAATATTCCCTTAGAAAAGTCAATTAAAGGATTGATAGCATGCCTTTCAAAACACTGTCGTGCAAATTAAGAAAATAAAAGGCCAAACAACAAAAAGCAGCCGAGAACCAAGATGATGTTTCATCTTGGCAGATGAAAGAAGTGAAATATGTTCGTTTATTGGCCCATTCATCTTTGCTGGCTCACTAATGGCCAATGTCACGTACATCTTTAAAATCTGCCCTGAAAATGGCTGAAGATTGACTGGATCAACACTCTGTTTCTCCAGATTGCTCACTCATTTGCATTCAGAGGTTGATTGGGTCAAAGTTTTAAATTACTGCAGTAAAGGACAGAAGGAGGGGACTTTTTATTAATTTAAGTGGCAGAGGCTGTGCCTACTTTTTTTAGTGCAAAGGTTTAGAATCGACTGTGGGGAGCCCAGACCAAATTTAACCAATGAACCTTCTGATCATCATTCTGAGAGATTGATTGCATTCGAGGAGATGTAACCACACACTACTCAAAATGATTGAGGAAGAAGAAGAGGCACTGAAAGCGACTGGAAGCGTTCTGTGTGTCACTGTAATGTTTGGTGTCACGTGCAAAATATAATTGCACAACGAATGGGACTTTTTTACCCAAGGTAGCCCCTCAGAAATGGTATTCCAAGCAGTGGGCCATCCTCCTCATGGCACCTCATAACCAACCAGTGCTAATGCCCCCAGCCAACCTCACTTAGTTTTAACGGGATCAGTCTCCACTTCAGAAACGCTGTGAACGCAATAAAGCCAACGGGCTAGGAGAGCACCAGCTTTAAAAACCAGGCTACAACTACTGGCAGCTATTTAGGCTTGCAAATCTTGGCTCCAATCATTCAGTAAAAGTTAGTGAGGGAGGGAATTAGTCTCTTTTTGACACTACTGATACTTACATGATAACTGTAAGTGACAATGCACTTTTTATTTACAATATAAAACTATATAGACATTGTTCACTCTCTCATTCTTTGAGAAATGCTATATTGAAATCATATTCACCTAGTGTTAAATTAGGGTCTCTGGCTGGAAATTACTCACTAATGATGAATTCTACCCATTTCATTGAACAATAAGTGCTACATTTTGGGCTGCTGCCCTCTGTGCTGGGCTGAATTTAATTTCAGCTCCATCAGAAGTTCCAGCTTTGCTTGGGAGTCTCAGTAAAAACTTAACAGAGGTAAGTAGTGTTGACTTAAATAACACATTTCACTGTAGGTCTGCTGTGAAGGCACTCTGTTGAATGGCTAATAAAAGTCCTGAATATTAAGACATGATGTATTTCTTATGACTACCATGCTGTAGGATCAGGCAATTTTCAACTTGGCTCTCTTAAACATAATAAACAATTTTACATCATTACTCTTTTTGAACTTGTTGCAATGCCAGAAAGTGTGAAGCAAATGAACTATAAAGCTGAGAACAATTCACCTGATACATGAAGAATTTACAGTTCAGTCTTCAGAAGGAAGCAGAGGCTGAACCTGATGCCTCATTCCTCAAAGAAATGTCATAGTCAGTCCTTAAGAGGTTTCACATAAGAGACAGAGAGAGATGTCCCTTAAAAAAACCTCTCCAATATGGTTGGACATTTTGGTTGAATTTCTGTATTAGACAAGAAATATTTAAACCAGGGTTTCTATATTTTTTAGCAGCTCTAAAAAGGAGCCTGTTTTCGCAGAAATAAAGCTAAAGTTTTAAAAAGATGCCTGGGCATTAATTGGTTGATTCAATATGTAGAAAAAAACCCCAACAACACAAATAACAAAAACAACCAAACAAGCCCAAGAAACCAACACAGCACACCTCTCCCCCTCAAAAAAAATCAGCAGAAAAGATACTTTTATCTCTAAGTAAGCAAAACTTCAGGAAGAAGGCAAAAGGAGTTCCCTCTTTTTTTACTCTTTTTAAATATAGGCCCAAATGAGTTTATTTGGGAAGAGGAAGTTGAAAAAGGAAGCCTTGAGTACGAAAAAGAAGGATCAAGCCACCCCTTAGCAATTGCTACTCCACTTTTCTTTCACAGGAGCACTTGAGAGCACTCTTCATTTGAGAGGGGGAGCACCCTCATCGTGATGAAAAAAATCTCATTCCCTCTTTCCACGGATATTTCCAGAGCAACCATTCATTAAGTTGGGCAAGACATTAAAAAAAAACCAAACCAAACAACAAAAGAACCAACAAAAGAACCAACAAACATCTACTTGGACTTGAGAGGAGAGTGTTAAGTTTACCAGCACTGAGTGCTCCAGGTTTTTGGTGGAATGTTTTCAGGCTTAGTCAGCCCAAGCACACATGACCCCTTCAAAGCATAAAGGGGATTTTTGCATAATCATACAGGTTCAGAACAATTTTAAGTGTCAATGGCATTTGGAGAGCACAGATTTACATGAATACGAGGAGCCTTTTCCAATGAAATTTCTACTGAAATCTCTAAGTCATTCCATTTTATTGGGTGGCCACACCATTCATGCTTAAATTTACATATCTTTAGCTCTTCAAAATTTCTAGAAAATCCAAACAGTAAATATTTACTATTGTTATTCATTCTTTTGGCTCCTAGAACACCTCAAACCAGACAGACATGCTTATTTTCACAGCTATTTATATTAAAGTGCATTTTACAATCCTAACTTCAAAAATTATATTAAATATGTTTTTAACCATGGCTCTGCTCTTCTTAGAAATGTCACCAGTGACTTTTTTTTCCCACTGGTGAGAGAAAGTGATGCCATCAGTTATTGCTTCTTTTGAACCAGGAGATATATCTGGATGACACATTTTATTGATGATGCATCCTTAAAAATCCCCAGATGATCCAGTATTGATGCCCTGGCCCAGCCTCCTGGGGGACATAAAGAAAAATTGAAAAGAACCTAAACAGACTCAACTTCTTACTTCTGTAAGAATTTCATGTGTCTGATTTTCTACACTGTCTTTGTTTATCTGAAACTAAAGTTACCTACTGAAAAAGTCTGACTACAAAAAATAGTAACTGCTACCATATTTAATTCCAAAATTTATAACTTCATTATTTCTTGTTATGCTTCTATAAATTTCATTATCATCAGCAGCTTGTGGGTACAAAACTGGAAGGAAACAGCACGAACAGCATTTTGCAAATGAGCATTAATAAAAGATTAGGGTGAAGCAAATGAATATAAACTACTATCAATATTAGAATTGTGTTCTACAAATTGGATCAATTCCCATTGATTCCTTTCTAGTGATCTAGATGAATTCAGGAAGAGACATCAGGAAAAAAAAAGCCCAGCTGGGACTGCATCAAACCACTGCCTAAGATGAGGAGCTAAATTAGTAAATTAATAGCAAAGTTTTTTTCCAGTATTTTGACTTATTCTAGGTTTTCCTTGGAGTTACAGTAGAAAAACCCTATAATATGTCTTAAAAACATTTAATTTATTCCTATTTCTTCAGTTGGTTGTAAACAACAAGACAGTTAAGACTCTCAGAGTATAAGTAAGGAAAGTACCTGAAGGAGAGCTATTGATAAAAGTCAAATCACTAAATCTGGAGAAGAAAATTTTGTACAGAGAAAGTACTATCTAATATTATATGTTTATTTAAAAAACTATAGACAAGCTTTCAAAGATGTAGACCTATTCTTCAGATCTGGAACAGAAAGAAAAAACTTCAGGCTATGTGTGGAATTGGGAACAATTTGGTCCCATTTAGATTATCACATCTTGGTGAACACTCACAGGTCTGCATCAGAAACCTGTTAATCTGATGAATATCCTTACCAATATTTCAGAATAGCTCAAAGGAAATATTCTGTTTCATAGGATTTAATACAGCATCATTCTAGAGATTGCATATTCAGCCAGCTCACTTGTTTAAGTTGGATAATTTAGGGAGTTATGACCACTTTCATCAGCTAAGAGTCTCCACAAGTAATAAGTAGTTCTTCATTAAAAATTTACACTGCTCAGCTGCCTCATTTCAGAAGTTAAGAAAGATTCAAGCTAAGGGGGAAAGGCAAAAATTTGCTCTCCCATAACGTCCTTAATGTGAAGATCTGGCTCAAGTGAATTATAAATATATCCACAGGGAAGTTTTTTTTATTATTATTATTAATAGCTTGTACAAGTGTGTTCTAGCAATTCAAGAAGTAGTCTAAAAATAAAATGTGTACTTACACACAGGTACAGAAATGTCATTCATTACACTCAAAATACATTCTTTTGATGACAAAAGAATTTCACTTTGTAGTGTAAAAGAAAACTCTTAGAAATGTGGGTTTTTTTCCTAAAACAAGGAAGAATAAAGCATTTATTTAATAGTTGGAGGTTTTTTTTTTTTTTTTTTTTTTTTTTTTTGCTTGTCTTGAAAGAAGAGGCTATGACTGAAATCCTGACAAAACCTCAGTTAGGATGCTATTTAAAAACTTTTCCTTCCATTTCTTTTTGCAACTCATTCAATAACAGCCTTTAACTAAGAAAAAATGTAAATGAGCGTGGACTTTATTATGCATAAGTAGGAAACAACCTTGTTGCATCTTTGCAATTAGTTTATTTATTTATGCAGTAGGTAACAAACAAATGTGTTGAGCAACTTCAACACAGATCAAGCAAATATATTTTACTGAGTAGCAGAACCACAAGCTGAAGTCTCATGTGGGATCAGTCACTGTATGAATCCAATTACACAGAAACATTTCTGACTGAACACCAGGATTCCCAAAACTTGGCATTTGGCAGAGCACAACAAACTTGCCCTAGAAGGCTTTGATGCTGCCAAACCTGCCTGTTGTCCTCTCTCCACCTGCCCTTGCTCCTTGACTTTTTCTAGCTTTTCCTTGCACTTCTTGTGCTGTCCTTTTTAGCACTTTTTCTTCTGTTTAGCATCTGCTCCCATTTCTTTTCCTGCCAGACCAACCCGAAGGTAACAACACCCACTCAGGCTAATTAAATGGTGCTGGAAGTGAGTTAACAGGTGGTGGCCCCAGCTGCTTTACTCGCAGGGGTAGATAAGAGACCCATCAGTAATGTTTGGTGTCTATGGCACTATGATTAATTAGGACAAGAAGCCATTTTCTAGGGCAGTAGAACCAGATTTATAAGAGTTTTCTACTCCAAGGTAACGAGCAGCATTCCTTCAGAAAATGCAGAAATAAATGACTTTTTTGAAGTGCTCACCAGTCATCTTGACTATGTTCAATGTGGCATATGCATGAGACCTGCTTGACAGAGATTTCTTCATACGAGTATTTTCTTCATGCAAGTATTTTCTCTTTACTGCAAACTATGAGTTTTAACTTGCCTCAGTAAATTTTCTCTCCCTTAGAAGGCCTCTTATTTTGTTTTCTTCCAAGTAAACCTCCATGTTTGTCGAGAAAGCTCTGATTGCTGTGGGAACTACTATCAAGACATTTAAATAATAGCAACTAATACCATGTACAGCTGAAGAACTGGTTATGCAAGCTTCCCATGCAAGCCTCCAACTCTACTGGACTTCTTGCAGTAATCCCCTAACTATGGAATTAAACTCTGAGCCTACACCCAGTCCTCCAGGCATTAACCCCCAGAGCTGCTCTTCCATGGCTTCAGCCCTGCAAGGAGGTTTTGAGGCTGAATTGTGCAGCTGCTTTACAAGAAGCTGCCCCCAAAATAGCAGCAGAGCACTGGGTTCTCTTGCTCTTTGCTGTAGAGCTGGAACACAGCAAGAATCCCACCATGCTTAATTACCCCTTATATTTTTCAGCTGAGTGGTGAACTTTGGGAAGGTGATGAATTTCCCTCATTAATGACAATTACAAACAAGGAAGATGCAGGAACTAATTCAGCATACCAGCAGCCTTGCAGTGACATGATTTGAAATTAAAACTACCATACAAATGAATATTGAAGGGGATGTACACAATCCAAGAGCTGAGAAAGTCCTTTCTCACTCCCTTGCTTTTCTGAATATGCAAAGTCATCTTCTGAGCTGTCAAAGATGTATCTGCAACACAGCTGTGCCATTTGCATTTTACCAGTCTCTCTGCAGAGCTCAGCACAAAGAATAATATTAAATCAATGTTTGTCAATGCTTGCTGAAAGAAAGAACAGACATACTTGCACTAATACACTGTCAAGCAAGGCAGGACATAGGCACATTCACTCAGCCTATTAACACAGATATTTAAGCAAGAAAATCTCCCTGATATCACAACAATCACAGGTTATTTGACTTCAGAAGACACTCCTAGCTATTCTGGTTTGGTTTGACTCCCCCTCCTTTTAAAAGGGCTACATCTTGAACGTTTTGCTGTTTCCCAACACATTCTCTACCTTCCAATGGTGACTTCAGCCACACTGTGATTACTGACACCTTTAGCATATGGATTTCTTAGAGGATATGTCTCTGGTAGTTGCTCTTCCATGCTTTCCCTTACTTTTTGTCTCCTACATCTCACCTCTTTGGTTAAGACAAAAAAGCCAGCAGACTGGACAGGCTGTAAAGGTCCCTGTCCTTCCATACTTAAAGGAAATCATGTTTTATTTGCTTTGTGTTCTGTACAAAGCAAAAGTATGCTATGACCTGTGCGGTGATTCAAGGATTAAAAAAACGAAGCTTTAACCCTGTTGTAGCTGACAAAATCACTGCGGCCTACCAGGAAAGTATTTGGTAGGTAATATACAGAGATGATTTTGAAGTGAAGTGAAAAGGTGACTTGCAAGGTAAATAGATATTCACACTGACTTGTAAAATGGCATGGAGTTGAAAAAGGTCAATCAGTACTTCTCTACAAGGATGAATTTACTGCAAGCTACAAGCATCATCAAACCACACATACATATCCATACACCATGGCAGTTAGTCAAGCTGTCCAGAATTCCCTTTCCTATTCACCTTCCAAATGTATTAAATGAAACTCACTTGCAAAAACACTTTTTTTTTTCCTTAATCAAAAGATAAAAAAAATAATTGTCTTCTTTTATTCATGCTAGATAGAAGTAAAGGCTTCAGGGAAGTTTTTTCCTTTTGCTATTTGATCACAGGCATTCTTTCTGTAAAGTTCTTCTGAAGAACTTTTTGCAGTGTAATGAAATGCGTTTTACAAAGAAGGTTTTTGAGTTTGTGCCTTGGAGAGAAGCTGTACAACAGGTGCTCCTGCTTGCTTTGTTTACCTGAGCTGACTGCTCACTGCTCAAAATCATATCCTTAAGAAAACAAATGATGGAGCATGTAAGCATTTGCCCGGAAAATTTGATATTATGCTTGAAGCCCTTTCTTGTTAAAGCAGTAAAATGCTCCCATTGACTGGATGCAGGGTTCTGTTAGCACAGCTGTGAATACTTCAGGGAAGTGGGAGAAGGAGCCACAAATAAAGAATTAGCAATTACTATCTAGCTCTAATGAAATATACAGATATGTCCCAATCAACTTAATAATTCTCAGCCTGGCCCAGGAAAGATAAAATAGTGGTAAGTTAATGCAATAGTTCCTAATGGTTCTTTAGCATCTTCCAGCTGGGAATCTCATTTCTCAGTGTGATTAATGTCAGCCTCAAAAGAAAGCACGAGGTCAAAAATTACTCCAGGTTTATGAACTTAAACTCCAGACAGAATAGAACAATGATGAAATGAAATAGCTGAGGAGAACAATCAATAACTCTTCTATCTTGTCAGAATTCAACTCTGCAAAATTAATGACAGATACGAAATCATACAACACAGCAAGGGATACTTGGGCTTACAAGGATATAAAGATTTCTCTAAATATTGTTAATTTCTTATACTGTGTACACTGAGCATAGGAATTACTAGCTAGAGGCAGTAATTTTGAAAAAAGAGGGGCCTTCAGTAGATCCGCAGGAATCCCAGCATTAGGGCTGTAACTGGAAACACAAAGCCCAAAGCAATCAAGTAAGAACACTGAAGGATGAGTTTTAAACGACACAAATATGGTGAGAACAATGCCAGTGTAAATAACAAAAGCAGCCACATCAAATTTTTCATGGATAAGATTATCAAGATGGTAAAGATTAACCAAATTACACATCTATGTACAAAAACCAACCAGACCTTTGAGATAAATAGACAGAAAAGCATAACCTTATCAGAAGCTATAGTCTGTGAATTGATAGATACAGAACAACAACTAAGTGGCAAATGGAAGGAAACATTTGTATTTTGTGTCTTGTATTTTGTACCAGCTATGCCCCTCTTAAAAAGCAAAACCAAAACCCTCATAGTGCTAGAGACCAGGAAATTAGGCTTCTCATAATAAGGGACTCATTTACCACCAGCAATGAACCGAAAATTGAAGCACAGTTGACTAAGAATTCATTGTGTCAGATTTACATGTAGAAAATTTCCCAAGTATATCATTGCTGACTGGGTCACAGCTTTAATACCACTGACCTAAAGTACAGCACTGCAAGAGTGACAGCTTGAACAGAGAAAAAATTCTTTATCAAGCCCTGACTGTTTGTTTGTCCTACCTTCATTTAATGTGTTGGTGCAGCTGCTTTGGGCAGGAAATAAAAAATACTTTTGAAGCAACTTTATACATCTCATGTGTTTCTAGCATGATTGGTTCCATATTGTTGGGGCCCTCAAGCGCCTCTAGCAGAGATCCTCAGCAAATTTAAACATGTCAGAGTGGATAAAATCAGAAATAGACGCTTCACCCCTGTGGGCCAGGATGACTGCTACCCAGCACTGAAATTCCAGCAGGGAAGATGATGCCCTGGCTTCGATCTGAGCGCTGCATGCTGCCATGGGGTGCTGAGATGAGCACAGGACCTGAGCCCTGCCAGGCTCCTGTGAGCCCATGGGGTTCCTTTCTGGTTCCTCTCAGCCCCGGGGTGCCCCAGCTGTGGCACCCCTGACAGTGGGGCCAGCAGCCTCCAGCCCTTGCTGGGTGCCCCAGATGGGCAGCAGGCTGAGAGTGCTGCAGATGTGACACTAGACCAAGGAAATGTCCTTCAGCAACATTTTTACTGTCTGGGCAATGGGGTAGCTTAGAAGCTGGTTAGGTCTCCCATGGAAAACTTCAGTTTTCTACAAAGAGCCTTTAAAGGTGAATAGGTGGAGCAGAGTTTGGGTATCTCACATAACAGAATTTCGGAAGATCCAGGCATTGATGATCACAGAGCCATTGATCCAGACCTGTACAAATAACCTATCAATCACAAACAGTTCTGAGGTGGCTCAGAGCTCAGTCATACAACATTCCCACCACTGAATTTAAACAACTGCGTGCTGTATCTAAGGGTTTGCTAGTTTGAAACTTCAGCATGTTATGATACTCAAGATTTTTAGGTATATCCAAGATTATTCCAACTACTATACTGAATTTCTACCATAAAACAGAACAATATGAAAAGGAATTTAATATTTTTACTGGCTTCGAGTTTATTTGTTTCAGTGGGAATATAGGTATGAAAATCATGGAAAAAGGAGACAGGAGAACAATACAAATGCACAAGGACCTTAGGAAAAGGAAAGCATGTTTAGCGTATTGAAGGCAATTAATCATATTTCCTTTTTGGAGGCCAGACTACAGAAGATTCCTGGAAAAGCACTGTAATTTCAGAAGGTGCTGGATATGAAAAAAGAGAGTAACACATTGGATCAAATAACACATCCAGCTAGAGACCAATCTGACATTGAACACTAGTTAGAAAGTAAAACAACAAAGAATGCTATTATTTTATATTTAAAATAGGAAAAGTGTCTCAGAAAATACCAACCAAATTTAAACTTTAAACCAAAAGAAACTACTGAGTTTACCCCATCATTCCTTTTACTCAAGCTGTGCAGTTTATTCAAACCTACCAAAACTTGTGTTGCTGTTCTACAGCTGTAGAGTAACCAAGGAGATGGGATATAATCTTGAAAGCTTAACACTGGAGATAAATAAGCTGGAAGTGCACATAAATGCTCAAAACTGAACAAAACTAAGGCATTAAACAACTCAGTGAGAAAAACTTCACACCTGAAGTGTAGACTGTTTCAAATGCCCTTCAGGAAAAGCTTCTAAACTGTTAAATATTATAGAACTTTTACATTAGCTATGAAACAATGAGCAATAAAAGCAGAAACATTTTTATTACTAGAAATAATATAATTAAACTCAATCTAAGGTGTTTTCTTTATGATTTTTATTTTTCTAAATGGCTATGATTTTGAAAATGCATTTAGTCTTAGGAAAGAGACACATATAAGATAAAGAAAATCGTGTTCAATGATGAAGGGAAAACTGGGTAAAAAAATTGAAATAAGTAAATAAAATCTCCCCTAAGCATTGACTGAAATGTTAACTAGTTTTACACTGATTAGCACTCATGCCTAAGAAGGCTCCCCAGGTGAGCTCCTATTTAAGCTTTTCTCCTCAGCTTGAAACTTGAACATAATTATGTTTGACTAGATTCAGGCTGAGTGTCTCAGGGTCCTGTCCCTCCCAATCATCCCAATCAAAGTCCTAGGAAAAACCTTTCCCACTTTCCTTGAAGCCTTCCAGCACAGATATCTCTCTCAAGACAACCAAAAGAGAGAAGGTGGTGTATAGTGAAATCTTGTCTATCATGCAGACAAAATGCAACTGCACCTCACATCCACTGGTTCAGGTATATCTTTGAGACTCCTTCTGTCCTTATTTAATATGTTAATTAAGATTAGAAAGTGAATTCAGAAAAGACTAGGGCAGGAGATCCAGCAGATGCTGACTCTGTGATAGTAGAATCCCTATTTGGTAAAAAGTCAGACTAAAGTAAAACACTTCCAAGCCCTTCCTCACCCCATTCAGCTTATTTGATCAATTTATACTTAATAATCTGAATTTGTGACATTAATAGAAATTTCATATTTCTTAGATATGCATGGTTACCTAATTCTACTATTTAGATTCTTACAATTGAAAATAAAGGCTATTCATAAGTAGGAAAAAAATTGCTTTTGATGAAAAGTGCTATAGGTACATGAGGATTTTTCTGATGATATACTATCAAGAAAAATTTAGTTGAATTTAAACTGTCCCCTCATTTATCATATCCTGTGGGCAAGTCAGTTAATAGCTATATTGATTCTCTTTTGTGTTCATTCCTATATACATCATCCAACCAAGGTGAAAGTAACAAGGAGAAATTAATTTTAGAAAAAAATATTTAAATGATAAATGTTTGAAATTGCAGTTTAGGAATGATTACTATCCAATAGATTTGCTGTTATTAAATTGTAGGATGTATAGATATAATCACACCAGGAAATATCACATTAATAAATACTAGGTGATCCTTGGAAGTACTGTACTGCTAGGAACTGAAAGAGACTTGAACAGAATTGTATCAGCTGAGGATCTGATGCATGTTGAGCATCACTTTCACACAAAACTCAGGGGCGCTGGATTGCCTGGGAACCTTTCCTCAGTCAAAGTGCAAAATGAAATAAATATCTGAGACCATGGTTTGTTTGGCTTGCCGGTATCTGAAGATTAGAAGAGGAAAAATACTCCCTTTCTATGCACATCTGATTTCACAGGCAGCTTAAAAGGTGTTTGGTTTTTTGCTCCCACTGAAAAGAGCAGAGCAGGTGACTCTCACCCTAATGTTTGTCTGTTTTGAAGAAGGATGATCAATGAAAGAAAGGGGAATTATCTTCAAAGGGCAGAAAGGATGCATTGTACTTTGTGCAAATGGCTTCAATCTCTCTTTTTTTTTTTTTTTTTTTTTTTTTGAGAAAAAGGGTATGGAGCAGACCTAACTAGTACACAACTAAAACACAGCTCAAAGAATTGAATACTAGCCATTACTATTAACACAATGTGTCTTTTAAAAATTCTAAAGGCAGTGTAAATTTTTCCTTACAAAATGTAACTATTCTTGTGCAGCTGGTTGTCATTTTTCAACTCAGCAGTTCAACTAATGATCAGTCCTTCATTCCTAGACTAATTCAATCAGTTATTATTTTATTCAATGTATATTTAGAAAGTTGAATCCTTGCAAGGATCTTTTTGATATTTAATTTGTTTTAAAAAAACCTTCTTTCTCAAAGCAAACATTTCCCCCAATCAAGCCTGAGGACTCCTGGAATTTTTTTTTCAATACTTCAGGTTACAAGTGATACAATTTTTGTTATCAGAAAATATGACAAAACTTTAGGATGCATTTGTGTAAAAACTCTGTTCACAGAGGCTTCTCTCAGCTGCTTCAAGGTCAAGGGGAACTGCAAGGTGGGAGGTGAAGTTTGCCTTACAATCTTATTTAATCTCTTCGGAGAAAAGAGAAAGGGAGTAGAGAGTGCACACATTTGCACTGTGGCTCCTTTTAAGAAAACAATCGATTTCTTTTGTATTTTTTTTAATTATTATTACTGGAAAAAAAAAGTGAAAACAGATATCTGAGGGGAAAAAAGAACCAGAGCTCCTGTTGCAAGGACACTTGGTGAAATCCTGTTGGGAGAACTTCCAGGGGCCCTCTGGAGATGAGCTACAGCTGCTGCTGCTGGGAGGGGAGGAGATGAAATTATAGCGTGGAAAGGGGAGAAAAGCAGAGAGTCTGGAGGGATGAAAACACCAAGTTTCGCTTTCATCCCGCTAATATTCCCAGGAATCCCCCCCCTTCAGGGGGATGAAAGCCATCCCTTGTAAGTCTGATTCCTCTGTCTTTATGTTTTGCAGGCATCTACAGACAACAGAAATAAGTGATAATGAATAAGAATTGGAAACAGTACAGACTGCTGTCTGAGTCTCATCAAAATGAGTTTAGCAAGACACAGGCTCTTTCAACAAACCTTGAGACCAGTTATTTTAGTGAACAGCAACAACTAATATGCACTTACGACACAACACCCTCTACAAATCCCAACCAAAAACCTCTGCAAATAAAAAAAATCCTATATACTCTTATGGTCACAAACTTGAAACATAGGAAATTCTAGAAGTGAAGCTGCAGACTGATTTTATTACAACTTCCCAAGCCAACTCTTGGTCATTAATTTCATGACCCTTTCAGAGTGTTGTCCCAGTGCAGAGAATAGACAACAGGAAAGTGAAGTACAAAATGTTTGAGGTGTATGGTCACTGAATGATCAGGAATCAGACTTCTTTTAAACCATTCAATTCACAGACACCACTGCTGAATGCTCTCATAAGGTGAACTAATGCATTTTTCTCAGAAGTCTGCAAGATGGAGGTGGTAGCCTTACCATCTCATTTTAGCTGGACATCTTAGATGCCATTGTGGCTACAGACAATTTTTCTCAACAAAGTTGCTCTCCAGATCTCCACAAACAAGGCTCCCAGCCCCGTGTTTAGAAGCCTGTGGTGTTGGAACTAATACAGGTAGAAAAAAGACACTGGTGATTGTCCCAAAAACCCTGATGATCTTTCGGAGCTTTCACTCTGCTGTCTGAGTGTAGAAGGTTGACCGGTTTCAAAGTTTAACCCAGCTGGTTTCAAAGTTTAACCCAGCTAGCCCAAGGCATCAAACAAGCCAAAGGCATTATTAAAAACTTAAATGGGGCAATCTCCTGGCTTCATGAACACTTCCAAGCCAATAAATAACTAGCTGATTAGCATAAAAAGGAGCATTTCCAATTCTTCTGAAAGGATCAGTAAGCATGGAATAAATTTTTCCCTTCCACTGACTGTATTTAATATAATAGTTAATCTGTAATATGCTGAATAAGACACAAGTTTAATGTCTGCTTTTTCAAAACACATTTAAATGTTATATTCATTTGTTAAAAATCTAGGCTTATGTTTATATGACTAACATGAAATCAAATATAAAATGCAGTCTTTAATTTTTGTCTTCTATTTTTCTCTCTTCCTCCTAGTCTTTTTCCCAGCAAAGCAAAAAAACCCCCAATTGCTATTTTTTGTGAAAGAAAATTGATTGTCCAGGCAAAGTTATGTATGTGCTGCAGAAGATAAGGTTATACTTAACAAAAATTCTTTTAATTTACAGGAAAGAGTTTGTGACTGATTGCTTGGGAAGAAAACAAAGGAAAAAATTTTCTTGAGAGAATGCTCTGGCTCCTAGAATCAAAGCAGCTTAAAGCAGAGGGAATCTCAAGGAGTGATAGACATTTTGAAAAAAAAGACTGCTAGCCTGGAACCCTCTCTGCTGCTTACTTTTGAAACCAAATATCATAATCTGTCACTTTCTTGCTGAGTTACCACAATCAGATCAAAAGTACTCAGATTCAGACAGGTACTAGGGTGCCAGAGACCTCTCTGGATCTACTCCTGAGCCTCTCTGTTCCCTTCTATCAAATGGGAATAAAAGACCAATAAATTATACAATTTGCACATCCATAGCAAATTGAAATGTGCCTCCATGTCTTTGCTATTACTGTAAATTAAATATATACAATGGTTTGGTAAAAAGCTGGAAGTTTGTCAAGTTATGAAGCATACATTTATCTAAGACATTTCTTAACCACTGAAACTTTCAATACTTAAGAAGGTTAAGAATTGTGTAAGCACAATTCTTGTCTTACTACTCAAAGAGGACATTGTATTTGCACTGTAATTACATCTTCAGAAACATCAAAATCTGTACCCTAAAAAAGAAATAGATTTTGTGAACCTGAATTTGCCACTGCTCCTGCAACTCAGTGTTTTTATGAGCCTGTGTAGGTATTCAATATTTTGTAAAATAATGATTTATCTCGTATAACACCGTTCATATCTTGGAAACAACAACTGGAATTTCCTTTAGCAAAAAGAGAATACGTTAACCATTCAAAATATTTTTTCTGCATTTCTCTTAATTTATTAGCAACAACATAGTCTTACAAACTCAACTTTCTTAGTATGAGACAACTAAGCTACAAATAGAACTCTGCCTACCAAATATGAACATCAAATCTTAACACATTAGGTTTTGTCATTACATAAACTGGAGTCAAAATGGTTTTTGGTATTTCTGTGATACTACAGAAGCCCTCAGAAGCATTTAAACATGATGTTTCACAACAGAACCGTGACCCAGAAATGATACAAACCAGACATTATTTTCATTCTTCCCAGTGTCTCACTCAATGTCTCACACAAACCCCACATTTGCAGAAACCCCATAAGCAGCTTCTAAGACTATTGGCTCAGGTTCTGCTAATTATGAAATGAACTGCAAAATCAGGGTTTTTTTATTCTCTATTACATAGAAGCAGCCCTTTTCACCCAGCAAACTGATTTATGGGCTCATGTCTAGGTGAAGAAGTTAGAACTGCTTGCTCTTTTGTAGATTAAGAAGTTAGTGACATTTTAGATATAGAAAAAAGCCTAATTTGGAAAGAATAAATAATGTGGTGTAAATAGTTTTATCTCATGAAGTTGGGCTAGTTGCAGTGCACCCAGGTTATTCCCAAGACAAAGAGGTCCAGACAAAAAAAGTCTTGGCATCTAAAACTGCCGTATGGAGGATCCATGTGCCATTGTTGTGTGGTAAAATTATCTCCTAATTTTTTTTCCCCAAGTTATTTATAATATGTTGACATTTTCCCAGCTCTTTTTCTTTCAGATCTGAGAGGAGTAGAATCACATTGTTTTTCAGTCCTGAAGCAGAGAAGAGTAAATTTAACTTGAAAAACTCCAGCTAAAGTATGAAATGGCTTTTATGGGCATAAAAATGACATGTTTTTAAGGTTTAAGTGTTGTGGGACTGTCCATGGCTTGAGGCTAATGCTGTCCCTAAGCAGAGCTGAGGGCCCATCCTTTCTCATGGTTTGATGCTCCTGTTTCCAGCCTTCATGGTTTGTTAGGCGGGTGACCTTCAACCTTTGATCCTGGGAAGGCTGTTAGTGGTGACACCCGATTTGCCCCAGGAGCAGGGCTGCAGGGGAGCAGTGCCAGGTGCACTATCAATGCACCTTACCACATCATTCTACAACTAATCACTGAGATAGCAAAATGCACTCAGAGTGTGCATATATAAATACTTTATAAATAAACACATGTGAATAGAAATAAAAATTGGCATTTAGGGGAGATAAGTCAAGCTGCAGCCATTATGCTGGTGTGACCCAGTTTTATGCATGTATTCCCCACTTGTCCTAATACAAAATAGGATTTATGTGCTTTGCTTCAAGCAAAATCTTAGTGCTGAGACTGGGGAGTGTTCTTTACACAAAGCTGTAGAAATCAATGACAGAAACTTCTAGAGAAATTATCTATGTATTTCAGAAGCTTTTCTCAGATTGGGGTGTAATCCCATTCTTTTGAATATGAACTAACATTTCAAAACCTAGGACAGGTCTGACTAAATGTCAGGGAAACAGTCCAACACCTGCCATATTTGGGGGCATTATTGTAATAGCAATAATAAATGACATCCCAGAGCCTAGAGCTGTTCAAAAAAATTTCCATCGACAAACAAACAAAACAAAAGTATATTTTTCATTGTAGTTCACTCTGTTTCTTTCCTTCAAGATTTGCATGAGTGTCTTCTAAAAGAATTTTTTCAGGATGAAAGACTGAAAGGAAACCTTTCTGTGGTGAAAATAGTTCACAAATTAAATTCTACTGTGCTAGATGCATCTGTAAGAGGAGGAGATTCTTGATGTAGGAATGCTGTATCTAGATACTAATTTGGAAACAATCCTAGAATCACACTCTTTTTAAATCTTCTGTTTAAATGAGAATGAAAATCAAAGTATATGTCCAAGACAGGAAGAATAAGAGCTACGACAATAAAAGGTCCAAAGAATTTGCCAAAATACTGTGATTCTCAAAGCAAGACAAACTGTATTGTCTTACCAAGCTTATGGAATTTGAAACATACATTTCACACACAACACGCTGTGATTCAAAACAGCTGACCTATTCTGAAACAGAGTCAAGAAAAGATTATATTGACAATTGCAACTTAAAATGGCTCCATTGACAAAACTGTAACGTGAACCAAAAGCCTCATCTTACAAAGTCTTTTGTCCTTTTTTATAATGTGCTGTGGGAAGTCCCATTGACCTCATGGCTCTGCAGCTTAAGCAGGCAAGTACATCTTCTCCTCTTTATAGCTGATTTTTCCTGTGATCCAGTAAAAGAAGGACTAAGAACAACTCAACAAGCTCAAAGAACAAGCTAAGAACAAGAGTAACAAGCTCAAAACTGCATTTTTATTTGGGGGCCAATAATTATGTGGACTCAAAGGAAGGAAATAATAGATAAAGAGAGGAGAGTCACAAGGAGATAAGAGGGAAGAAATAAAAATTGGCTGAGAAATGAGCTCCAGCTGCTGACTCACAGAAACATTTCTCAATAAAGTTCATGAGGATGTTGCATAGAGACTCAGCATGCGTGTGTGACAGCTGAATAATCCATGGATTAAGAGTCATAGACAGTTAACATCCTTCCTGAGCTTTTAAATTGTAATGATTATCAAGCATGAAAGTTTCCCTCTCTCTCTCTCTTTTTTTTAAACAAGAAAATTTATGGATTGCATCATGCACACTTAGAGTCTCTAGGGACTTCCCATACCTATTTTGGCTGTATGCATTATCCTTGGAGCACATTGTTATATAAATAATCATAAAGAAAGAGGAAAAACCCCAAACAACCTTTTTCCAGAATATTTTTATGAACTCAAGTAGTTAGAAATAAATATTAGGTCTACATAACAGATACTTTCCTCAGTACTGAGGGAAAGATAAAATCTAAAGAAAGGTAAGACCAGCCTCCAACTTTCTGCTCCTCATATTCCACTATTCCCAGCAACACAGGCAATTCCACTTTCTTGGAATTTCTCCATCATCATTCCTAATAGGGCTGCATCCCTGAAAACATTTTAAATCCCACAGTTTAAAAGCAAAAAGATGATAAACGACTTCCTTTGATACAGTCTTCATTTGCATCTAGTCACATGACGAGATGCATAAAATATTACAACCTCAACAGAATACTGAGTTTTATGTCTTAAACCAGCAGTTTAAGGAGATATTTTGGATATTTTGTTCATTTCGAGAGGCCTTAGCCTTGCTAGAGGATAAGGAAAGTGCTGAGAGATTAATATTAGTTCTATGTTTGCATTTCTTGGTGTCTCCAAAGTAACAGGCTTTGGAAATGGTTTGTAAATACATTCATTTATTATTACATATTCCCTAATAGACTTGTTCTGGGGAGTCCTATAATAGTGCAGTGCAGATTCCTCAGATTATGCGAAAAAATCAAAATACCTATTATATGCAGTGTCTCTCACGTAAAATGATATGCCAACTTCCATAATCATTTCCTATTCTCTCTTTAGAAAAATTTGATATCTTTTAAACCTCCTAATTATAATAACAAATAAAAGACCTTTTTAGTAATAAGGAAGGAAACTGGCGCAGAATCGTAATAAAGAAAAGCCAGCTGAGGAGCCTGCTAGAAACAATACTACGTATAATTGGTGTTTAATTATGCAGAATTAACAAATGGCAGCAGCACTGATTGTGTTACTTGACCAGGGCTCTTTGCCAAGTCAACAAGCTGGTTTTAATGTAGGAAGTAACCCATTCAGTTATCTGTGCCTTTGAGCAGGGCCCCCACTGCTGTGTTCTCTGTCTGCGCTGCCAAAAACATTTAGCAGAAGAAAGAAATCTGTTGATTTGCTAAAGCAAGATAAATTTTGGTCATTGATATGGGTGAATGCACCAATAAGATCATAAAAAACTTTTCTAAACATTTTATTCATCTAGTGCCAATGGTTTAGTAACACCATGAGAGCTCGAAATACTAATTAGTATGAATTTGCAGGGTTGATATATTATACAATAGAATATTGAACATGTTTATTTGAATGTATTGCCTTCACTAACCCCTCCCCTCTCCCTACACACATATTTGAATGTATTTAAAAACATGGTTAAATATTTACATTCTCTAGAGCCTCATTACATAATTTTCTCCTATGTTAAGCAATTAATTTCCAGTTTGGATTGAGCACAACTATGATGATATGTAGGAGAAATTTGTGGAAGGAATCTGCCAATATGCCCACAATCACAAGTGACCCCTGTGATAAACCTGAGCACTGCCTCACCAGCAGCATTTACTGCTAAATGCAGAAGAGAAAAACCTTTGGGGGAAAGGAGAAGGCAACAGAAACTCTTGGAGATCCTCAAAAACATGTAGCAGCCTGCTCTTCCTGCTGAAGTTCTCTTTCATGTGCAGGTTTCTTTGGGGATTGCCACCTTGATGACTGTATCAGTAGCAGATGTATTGGCAAATGAGTGAGAATCTTCAGACAGAATTGCATTGACACGTATTTATGCTGCATATTTATGCTGTTTGCAGGAAGGCACAAAACCTGTTGGAAGCCATGGAGAGAGAACCAGAATTTGGGGTCTGATTGATAGAGCAGAGAGTGCAGATTTAAATTAAACAATGGGGAAAGTCCCTGTCACCCAAGCTGCTCTACAGATTTGCACAGATTCAGGTTCACCTGGAGTTGATATTGTTAAATCCTAGCTGATTTTCTCTTAGGTCAGACTAGGATTTACCTTACTGCAAGATATGATGAGCTAGTCTCATCTGAAACTCTGGGAGAAAGGTTAATTTTGCCTGATCTTTCTCACGAAGGGTCATTGTCACAGAAATCGGGTTGCAACTGAAGAAAAATGAAGAACAGAAGATTGGTCTTTGCATTCAGTGCTTCTCAGGATGACAGAGTGCACACAAACCAAGGACAGCAACCTGTGGAGCACCAAATGTGATGCAGGACTAAATGGGGCACTCTTTTGCATCTTTAAAAATAATGGGCTTTAGCATTCAAGACTCATTTTAACACTCACCCTTACTGGCAAAGAGCAGTGGTTTTCTCTTTTTTTTGCTGTACTTTTTCAATGACATTCGGCATCATAAAAACCAATTCTTAAATCCCCAGCACGTTATGTTTGGAAAGAGAACATTAAATAAAAATGCTCCTCCGTGTATGCACATACATCAGTGCATGACTTTACAAAGCTGAGCTATTTCCAATGCAAACACAAGTAAATCTGGACATCCTCATATATTCACTATTTTATAGGCCCAGTAAAACCTGATCAAAATCCACTTAAACTTGTGGGGTGTGTGACTTAACCTTTAGGGTAGATTAATTAGATTAACAGACCACATACTGTAGATTCCAGTACTTCCTCAATGGCTATTAAATTTCACAGAAGGAATTATGTTTTAAAGTCCTGCTTCCTTAAATCAGATTCCAACCGTCACCTTTCTCTCATTTATTAGGCTGCAAAGCTCTTGTTCCTTTCTTAATAAAAACTGAACCTCTGTTAAATTCCATCCTTAGTACTTGACGTTATTCGTCATTTCTGTGCTAGGGATCAGATAACTACAGAACCTGATCTACAGACTGAGAACCTGAGAATCTACTGAGAGTGTGGGTCTACACTGAGAAAATACACTTTGTAATAGGTATTCTACCAAAGGAGTGAAAACGGTGGCACTTAATTTGTGAGGAGTCATAGAGTAGCAGAGTGTTCTTACTTTTGAGGGACCGGTTTCAAAATGTTGTCCAGACAGTAAATGAAAGTTCTATATGCTTTCTTTATATTCCCAGACACCAGGGAGCCTGGGGATACCCACAAACATGAGCAGAACATCTAGTATTTCTCAAAAACACCAGTGAATCTGTACTCACAACACAAGAAGGTGAAGAAAAAAGAAAAGGTTTTGAGCTTTTTTGCACTAGCAATCTCCCTATAGACTGTTGCCAGGGTGTTAGAAACAGCAAAACAATTAACAAAGTGTACCAAGCTTTAAAAACTAATTCTGAGCTGAGATCTCTGTTCTGAAAAGGCTATACAGCTGGGAGGAATACAATAATGTCAGTGCCAAGGGAAAGTCAGCCCCCTCTGCCCTCTTTTGATGCAAGAAGGAGAAGAAGATGGAATCTAAAGATCTGTGACACAAGGACATTACTGTGGATATAGAAGCTACAGCACATCTGCTGATGCACACCTGCATGCCAGCATGCTCCTGCTGCCAATATTCCTAGAAACATTGAGAAAGGATGGAAGAGTCTGCCACAGGGTATTTTTCAAGCTTTCAGGATGCCAACACCAGCTTTGAGGCAGTGCCACACAGTCCACCACTAAACACACTGGTGTGTGCTCAAATTTGGTCCCCATTAGTGCTCCAGGCACCGGGGACTGTCCCATATGGACATCAGAAATGTTTGTCATTGGTGCCTTGGGAAGGCTGACCTGAAACAGAAACTGGACAGAGCTAGACAATAAAGCAGGGATTTATGGAAAGGCCTCCAGGATACACCTTGGGCAGGACAGGGCCTGACCAGGGCTACAACTCAAGGTAGACTAAGAATGGTCACAAAATGGTCATGAGTCACGACTTACACTTTTATAAGTTTTGGTCCATTTGCATATTGGGGTTTAAATGTCCAATTACAGCTCCAGGGTGTGAGGTCTCATCCTTCTTGTTCCTCCCTTCAGTCCACCATTGTTTGTGCTTTTGGGCCTGAAAGCTGTCCTTGATCTTCAGGAGGAAAAGGATTTGTTTTGTCTCCCTGCTCTGTGAAGAGCTGACTGACACTGAATGTGAGGCTCAGAACTGCACCCCTAGGCAGCACAGAATCTGAAAAACATGAAAGCTAAAACTTAAGGCATCATCATCATCAGGAAACTGAAGACTTGTTCTTTTTCTGCAGCTCCTTCCTGGCTTGTGATTAATTTCACAGCACACTCCCAGCTTTCTCACTGCACCTTCTGCTGCTGGAGCTCTTTCTGTGTTCCCCATGTTGTTGGGAGTGGGTGCTGGCAAAGATCTTCACAGACAGTACAGTTGCTTTAGCAGCAAGGCCAATCCATGGCCCCAAAGTCAGGCCAAATGTCTTTCAGGGTAACAACTCACCCACAGCAGTATTTCTCCAAATCTATGTGATTAGAGGCAGTAAATTCTGTTCTTCAGTAACCAGCAAAGCAGTCTGGGTGAAAAAGCTTGATGAATAAAGACAAGAGAATCCTTCACCTTTCTTTACAGTGCACTAAAATCCACCTACTTGTATATATTTTTAAGACATAAATTTAATTTCATTCCTATCAGTCAGGCAGAGCCTCTAAGCAGCCTGAGACAAAGAGGGTTTGGAACAATGGATGAAAAAGCAAATCCTGACAACCCTGCACTTGTGTGATCAGGTAGCAGAGCCCAGGAGGGGACCCTGCTAAAGTAATTAAGAGCAGGTGACACTTGCCAAGAGAGACTTCAGTCTTTAGGGAATTCATGTTAAGAGAGACTTTGACAGATCCTACAGAGCAACCCAAGGCTGGCCAAACTGCTCAGAACTTCTTCAGGATGGGAACGGAGTCCCACACGTGGCACAAAGTGTGACAAGCTGTGAAGCACTCTTACTATAATCATGGCAGTGCATAAAAACATTCTTTAAATAGTGTTATTTTATTCTATTGGACTTTCATGCCCTGCTGATGTTGCCATCTCTGTGCTTTGCACAGCAGGAAAACGATGTGTGCATGTTTTACACTATCTATCCCTGCCATCCTAATTTTGATGCCACCTCCATAGTGGTCTGAAGCACCTGAAGTAAAATTACAACTGGAAGAGCCTGTCCTCATTTGTCAAGTACTTGTCAGCTAGAGAGAAGAGCTAAAATTGCATGCCTAAAATAGGTGACATGATATTGCAATGTAAATAATGCCAGAGGGCTTCTGCTCCCCAAATGCTCAGACCCCTAAAACAGAAAAGAAGCAAAATAGAGAGGCTTAATTTGCTGTATTGCACAAGTTAGCAGCAGAAAGGGAAATAGTACCCAAAGCCTGATCTTCAACCACTAGACTTCATTTGCACAGTCAAAGGTCTTTGTAGAATCACATTTTGAAGTTTAGCAAAAAATCCCTTCCTAAAAAGAATTTTACCGTGAGTATTAGGAAAAAAAAATCCCAAGAAAACATCCTGCTCTTTTTCTTGCATCTATGAAAAATAAAATTATTTAATGCCTTCTTCTTCTCACTTAATACAGAAATCTGCATTCTGGACTCCATTTTTCTCCCATCTGATTACCATATTGAATCTGGGGGGGAAAGGCACACAGTGAAAGATACATTCTTTGAATGAAAAAAGGAAAAAATTCTTAGTGTCACAGATGGCTGTCAGGATGAAACGAAGCTTGTGTCTGCTGAGGGAAGCAGACCTTAGTGTGAAATCTGAATAGAAAGGAACATAGCAGAAGGCAACATTTCAAAAGGAGTTCAGCACCAACTGGCATTGGGAGGGTTAATTTACTGCCAGGAACTGCTGGGCTTTTCATTCTCAGTAGAGACACAATAGACAGCTCCCAAAAGTACCCATCATAATCACAGATGCTGGGGATTAATGCTAAAATGAAAGCTTCATGAATATTAAAAATATCAAAACTGCTAATGATGTAGCAGAGTTTGGAATAACAACCAATCTGAAAATCTAAGAGTGTGCCACGCAGACATAGTAAGACACTGTCTTTTTAAAACTGATTAAACCTACTCAATTTGTAACAGAAAGAGGCTTATGCATATTAGGAGCTGAATTGAGTGCCAAACTTTACAAATTGCACGGGCTAATTACCATAATTAAGCTTTGGATTGAAGAAGAAAATTCCATTTATCTCAGAATGACTCAGTGGAACTTCAACAAAGAAGGCGAAGTACATCAGATGGTTTGGTCTTCTTTTTTTTTTTTTTTCCTTTTACCTAAGTGGTGTTTCAAAGGCAGTCAAGAAAAAAATAGAGTGACAGCATAAAAATACTTTTTAAAAAAATTAGAAAAAAAAATCACTTTTTAGGGATTTAATTTTAGAATTTCTTGTAAATTCTCCTCTACAAACTAGTACAGTAAAATTTGTCCTGTTTTTCAAACGTAGAAGCCAAAGAGAAGACACTGGGGATGTGTTTGACCCGCTGGACTCTCCTGCTGCTATGCTGATCTCCTGTTTGCCTTCATGCTGATGCAGAGAAGTTATCTGGAAGGATGAAATATCAGCTACATTTTGCAACAGAGATTACATGTTATTGTATTACTCTGAGCTGGATCCAAAGACTTCCTCTAATCTCAGATGGGATTTGGATCTTTTCCGTAGGGAATGCTTAGTCTGCGAGCAATCACAGCACAGCTGTGAAAACTTTATTATAGGGCACTGAAAAATGTCTTGCTCGATCTCCTTTCCTAGCCCAATTTAGGGAAAAAATAGAACATTCAGGTCTTCCTTAAACTCACCTAAACTTTAAAGTCAGACATGTGTGAAACTATATGTGTGAAGCATAATGAAAATGAGAATGCTGAGATGCTGAGGGAGGACTAATCCTCCCACGTACAATGTGACTGACTTTTCACCCAGCAGTTACTTCTGTTTTGTTTGTCTTTGTCTAACTTTTGCTTCTGTGATGATATCTATGAATTTTCAGTTCTCTTTAGAGATCGAATGCCTTGGAAAAAAACTATCCTGAAAAACTGCATGTAGAGGTTCATTTTTAGAAAAGAAGCTCTAAATACATTAAAAAAACCTCCAAAAAAACACCAAAGCAAATGAACCTGAATTGCATTTCATTCACTGTAGAATTCAGGACAGATGTAATAGATCTAATTTTCTGGACATGGTGTAACTACTTGTAAAAAAATTGTGGATTGAAAGCATAGGTAAGCATATGACAGAAAACCAGACAAAATTAAAGAGATCTCCTTGTTTAAACATGATTTTATAAATCTAGTTCAAAAGGATCCTGGGGCCATCAGAACAGAACTCTGCAAAGGGAGACCAGAAACAATTTCAAATGCAGCTGGCTAAAAGTGGGATGTGTGACACAAAAGGAGCAGGATCTCATGATGCTTGGGTATCAGCATAGATGCTTGCTAGAGCAAATTTTTATTAAAGAATCACTAAAATTACAAAATAATGTATTTATATATAAGCAAGAAGAAACTACCAGCAAATTCTAGTTCGGTGCTTGCATCCATCAAGACCAATTCAAAATCTGAATGTGGTATTACTCATCTCATTTATGCAAACCACACAAAGCTTACAAAGTCTGATCTCGTGTAACAGCTAAGACACAGAAATTGCTACCACATTGATTTATCGTGGAATCAACAGATATTATATTAAACCACCAGATCGTGGTTTCTTACAAAAAACCCCTTCCATCTATGTGTGCCATGCCTGTCCTTCTTTTATGTGGTCCAACCAACTCTGAGATAGCCATCAGCTGAAATTCCCCACTATGCAAACTCATCGCCCTGGCAGAAACGCGACTCCGCATTCTGAATAATCAGGACGCACTCACTTCACATGCTCAAAATTAAGCTTGTGTTACGCTTTGTGGGGTGTCAGAAGAAAGAAAGACAAGTTGTGGAGACCCTCTCATCATGAGGAATTTCCAGAACTGGGATATGCAAGCGATTATGCTGGAGATGCATGTGTGAGACGTTTGATCTGTTACCAATTTTGTACATAGAAATGTATCACCCTCCTTCTACAAACTGGCAAGGTACTCATCTGACATAGTAGAAATGCAAACAACAAAGGCATAAGAATCACAGATTTACATCATTCTCATAATTGAAAAAGGAGCACACAAACATTAATTACTAATGTACATCACAAGAAAGATTATCTTTTCTCTTTTTGCGTCATTATAATAATTTACTTGGTTTCACATAGTCTTTTTCTTTACATTTGCCTGTTTGTTTTCAGTTTTCTGTCTAAACTAGGAAAAACACTTAAAATATCTTAATACAATCTACAATCTTGAGGAAGAGGCACAGGAAAGAACAGCTACAGATCCATCATTTGTTGTCTGCAGGAAAAAATCTTCAAAATATTTAAAATTAGTAAGGATACAAGAACTGTGCCTTGTTGAAACTACATTATTAAAGTAACTTAATTCAAATAGTTGTTCTATATTTTGCACTTCTAGAACTAAAACAAAGGTGTTCGTATCTTTTTTTTAGAAACTGCAAAGTTAAAAAAGAAATTACCAAAACAGCCAGAAACACAGTGGAGTCCTAAACATTAGTGTTTCACCAGCTTAACAAAACGTTAAGGATCTTTAGAGGCTGATGCATTATTACTCAAGAATTATTGCAGTTTATAAAATGTCTGTAATTTCTAGAATCACTCAGGATTTTCTTTAGTTTTCTTTACATATAAACATGTCTGATCATGGTGGGCTAAAATCTTTAAGCCTTGCTTTGGTGTTCAGAATAAAGGTGCTGAAGAACCAACTCTTGCTCCTTCAAAGAGCTCAAAGAATCTGAAATATGTCTTCCTTAAAAGCTCTCATTCTTGTGCTGGCCTAGAAGGAACAAAGCAATTCTACCACTTGATGCTAACGAGATTCTGGAAGCCTTCCAAAAATTATATTATAGAATTGAATGCTTGGATGTTAGCCTGTCAGCACGGTAGAACACAGACACAGAGGTTTTAAAATTCTTGCTTATTTTTAAAGTATTTCCAGACATGGAATAGAAAAAAAGCCACTCAAGTCACCTTGAATACTTAGTATGAAAAAGTGTAGACATGATCTAAAAGATATATGTAATGATCTTTAGAGGGAGAAATTTGGGAAATACCCTCAAAGAGCAGAATAGAATTTGGAAGAGAACATATCTTTATATTGAACTGTGGACTACAAATACACTGAAATGTCATTTATTCTGAATCTTGAATTATGAACAGAATAGTGGCAGAATCCAAATACTCCAAGAAGTAAGGAATATATTGCCTATCACCTCTAGGTTACTGGTTCAAATTCTGTCAGTTAAATAGTGACACAAAATCAATATAAGGCAGAGGCTGTTCCACGAACTACATGTGAATCAGGTAAAAAGTCCAAGAGCAGATCCTGGTACTGCACAATTCCTGATGTGTAACAGCTGGCACTTGTAGGAAAATGGTGAAACTGAGCTCTCTAACAAAGACCCATGTTATGAAAATATGCATTTGGAAGCAGGGTCTGCACATCCTTTATGCTGTAAGTTCCAAAATCAATTTACCTTCAGCTGCTGTTGATGTGGCATGAACACATACACAAAATCAGTATCACCAGGCATCATATTCCCAAACTCTGCAGAGATCACTTTTGCTGCCCAGGGAAATGCATTAACTTCACAGGAATGTTCACTTCAATGAATGGTATTCACCAAGGCTCTTTCTTGCAAAGCAGTTCATGATAATGATAATTTCAGAAAGGCTATATTGGTGCTAGATGACTATTACAATGATGACAATATAAAAACAATGCAAATATACCACTATTAGAGGTGATCATTCTAATACAACTCTAATTTATTCTAATAGGGTTTTTAAAACTTAAATTTAAAACATTTAAATTTGGTTTGGTTTTTTTAAGTTGAGAAAAACAGAGGGAAGAAAAGGCAAGAAGACAGATTCTTTTTCTTTCTTTCTTTCTTTCTTTCTTTCTTTCTTTCTTTCTTTCTTTCTTTCTTTCTTTCTTTCTTTCTTCTTTTTTTTTTTTAAACGAGCTTATCATTAGCAACCATTTTCTGATTTTAAGTGAAAATTTTTCATTTGAGAAGTTCGTTTCTGGTATATTTCAATGAGTTACAAGTTTCAAGTTAGTTTCACTCTGAGGAACCTCAAAGTAAAACTATTTTGGTGCTAGTGGGGCCAGAGCCTTGGGGAATATGTCACGGAAGCAAATTCACTGGTGCTGTAAATCAAGCTGCTCTCTAAATTTAATTCCCCATGCTGGCCAGAGATTTTTAGAAATTAGGAAAGCCAGCTATTTACCACCTACACTGCAGGTAATACAAAGGATTCTGCTAATACCATCTGGAAACACAGTAAAGAACTTAAATTATTTAAGTCATCAGAATTGAAAGGATATGGTTTTGGAAAAGATTTAAGTAGTTCCCAAAGGAAAAAAAATAATTAAAATTAATAGGTGCCAAATCGAACAACGATTCGGAAAAATGAGTGATTTTATCAATGCTTTTATTCATACTGCCTACATCATTGTCCTCTCAATGTCATATTTTCACTTTTAATTTCTCTCAATTTTTTAAATAAAATTCTGTTTACTTCAGAATTTCAATCACATGACTAATACAACGATATAGTTAGTTTTCCACTAACTTCGAGGCAACGGCTTTCACGATGTGCATTTTTATTTAAATAATCTCAGTTATTTACTCAGGAAAATCCTCGGATTTTTAAGTTACTCTTTTACAGTAGATCTAGCTGCTTCTATGCAAATTTTCTACCTCTTCCACAGGTTATATTTTCTATTAGTTCAAAGACAAAGAAATAAACCTCTGCTATATTTTTATCACTAAACTTCTTCCATTGGGGCTGAGCTGCAGTTTTACCTAAACAACTTTTTGTACTACAAAGAGAGGCTAAGTAGCTTTATCTTGGTTGAAGCATAGGAGAAATGCTTTGAAGGAGCTAAGGAGTACTTGCAATACATTTAAAATGATAATGCAAAATACTTGGAATATTTAGGAAAAACCTTAAAAAACAAATCAGTGTGCCCCTTCCACAAGCACTTTGTTTTGTGGGAAAAGGCAACCTAATTTGTAATACCCTGTGAATACAATGTGTGTATACTTAGCAAAACCTCTTTTCAAACCACAAAAAATTGCAGATATCTGTACCAAGACTGGCTACTATTCTCCAACAGTGGACAATAATATTAAACACCTGCTTTTACAGCCTTCTGGATGAATATGGCTGCTTCTGACAGACAAGCACTAGAACTAAACCATCACATTACAAACCCAATTAATCTCAGGAGGAGCAGAAGAGAGGGAGACAGTGGAAAAGGATACAAATGTCTATCTGTGTGCAAGCAAGTGATAAATCATGGAGCACAACATTATTTCCTGGCATCTTTTTATAATGTGGCTAGAGACTGATGAAATACAGAACCAGCCATAGTAAATCTGAAAACTGGTTCTATCAAGCCCAGATTTCTGTCTTTGCTGGCTGTTCAGAGGGCTAAAACATGCCTAATCTATTTGACAGTATTACAGTTGCAAGAAGACTTCCTATAATCCATTTGCAGTTGGAAGAATGAGTTAACTTTTTTATTTAAGAGAAAAGCCTAAAAAGAAAAGAAGTTATAAAGAAACTAAATATGCTGCAGATGAGAGAGACTGGACGTTTCAGCAACTGTTGGTGACAGGAGTCCCAAACAACACACTTGGAGTGGAAATCACTGCCACATGTTAAATGTATTTAGGATGTGATGCAGAAGAGCAAGATTAGTACCAAAATTCTAAAATATGTGTGGGGAAGGAGACAACCCCTAAGGAATTCCAGCTCCACATAATAAAGGTGAAACTGCCCTGCTCAGGTTTCTCCAGGCTGGCTGCAGCTACATCTGCATTGCTGTTCCCACCACTGGCTCCACGTGCAGCTGCACCAAAACCTAAATGTGAGGAGCACCCAAGAACCCATCTGTGTTCAACACAATATCACCACAGGCACTGGAGTGGCAAACATGCAAATGAGATGATTAATCAGGAGCTAATTATGCTTGGGTTACTCTTTCTGTTACAGGGCTGCTTTGATAGCAAGATTAGGTATTATACACAGGAACAGCATATATGGGAAAATGTTACTGTACCCTGTGAGGCAGTTTAAAACCCTTAACAAGCTCATTTTCTGCAATATTTAGGTAAATGCTGTGTTTATGAGAATATGTTTATATGCCATGAACTAAGTGAATCTTGAGAGTGAGAAGCAAATCTATAAAATATTGATCTCCGAAATAAAACATTAACATGGCACCTTCTATCTGAGATAATTCTGTACCACGTAGTACAATCTATTTACTAATTTCCTGCAAGGACTTTTTTCTCAAATTCAGTGATTTTCAAATCTTTCCATCTTTTAGTACCCTACTGCTCCAAAACAGAGTAGGAGTGACTAAACGAAGAATTAAAAAAAAAAAACCCTAAACAAGAGAATGACCATCTTCACTAACTATACAAAACATCTAGGTTATGAATTCAGATGAGTAAGTCAACAAGAAATAAATCTGTAGCAGTTAAGCTGTAGAGTAATAAGCAATTTTTTTTTCCCAGAGCATAAATATAAGGCACTGGAGGATTTCTATCTCCGATTTTGAGAAAAATTGCTCAACAGGACCTCCAGTGATATCCCTGGCTGTGACTCATGATAAGCAACTGGATTATTGACTGCCCTAACTCCCTGGTGGCTCCTCTGCAAGCAGCAGGAGTTGCTGCACTTTGGGATTGAGTATTATTCTGCTGTGCTGTGCTGAATCTAAGTACATTCTCAAAATGTGTTATTCTTATATTACACAGCATTCAGAGCACAGCTGACATTTAACATTCGTTTCTGTAAACTGTTTAATTCCCTGCATGTTATATGCACACATTTGCTACTTTTGGACTTTTATAGGATCTGGGCGTCGACTTCAGGAATCAATGGAACAACATACATGTGAGAGCTAATTCACGAGACAAAGACTTCAGTGCTGGGCTGCACTGAGGACAGCAAATCTTTATGGACTCCAGCCTATGTTGTCTCTATCAGTTATGGCCATTTTCCCTGCTGAGAAGATTTAGTGCATTTCGCTGCGAGGGCAGCGTGCCCGAGGAGGAAGCAGACTTTCACAGATGTCAAACACAATAGCCTGCTCACAGGTGAGAGTTACACCGTGATTAGGATCACAATAGTAGAGGTTCCTGTTTCTGGAGGAACCATTAAATGCCCCAGGATCCATTATTTACACCAAAAATATTTATATGTGAGCAAGTATCGTGTTCAGCTTTGCCCTCCTGGAGGGTCTGGATTGCAGAGCAAACTGAGCTGAGGCATGGGGACTCCAGCACAGTCAGAGGCAGCACAGCACATCCATCCCTCACTGCCCAGGTGCTGGAACCCTGCAGGCTGAAAATTTCA
>VZSR01000476.1:343558-371675 GCA_013398615.1 Brachypodius melanocephalos
CTTGCGAGACTGTACATAGATAAGAAACAAGAAACATCCAAGCCTAAACTCGACATCTATGTTTCCTTTGTATTAATCATCCCGACCCAAGCAAGGAAAAAAGGAAGCCAAAACAATCACACCCAGGCACCTGCAACCCTCCATGCTTTCAGTGGGGGGAAATCTTGAAAGATTTGCACCCAGTATTACACACTGCAAGAAAATGAGGATGAGATGGATACACACAAAATATATGTTTTCCTCTGCAGGGACCTTCTGTGTCTTGACTCTGTAGTGAGATGTCTGTGAAGGGTGTTTAAGGAGGGATGTGTGATTACTGCACTCTGGCACTCATACAAAGGCAGCCTGTACAGGTTAACTACAGCATTCCTCTGGAACATTTTGGTGTGCCCCTTTTCCTGCTGCCTGGCTCTGCTCACTGATGTGGCTGCTCACACCTCTGCTGAAAAGCTCTGCCAGGGATTTTCCACTGGGCTGGTTCAGAGACTGGATGCTGGTTGCAAACATCAGCCAGTTTGGAACCCAGCTGGTTCCCACTTGGCTTTGGAACCCCACATTCACCTTGGATCAGGCCTTATTTAAAAGAAAATAAAAAAGTTGAAATGGGCACAGCAGCAGTGACAGACAGCCTTTCTTGTGAACAGTCTCATGGCAGCTGTCTGGCTTTTGGAGTTGTTCAGTGCCTGGCTGGTGATCCACTGGATCCTTGCATGCTCAATAAGCTCCTTTGAATTCAGAAACTCTTCAGTCCTTTCACCTGAGCACATAGGCATTAGCCTATTTCCCACAGAATGTTACATGAATTAGTGAGATGAAGAAACACTGAAATCATTGTAAAATTCAGAGCTTTTTTTAAGGAAGAGGCTCTTGCGGCTCCCAGATGCTCACTGGCACCTTTGAAACAATACTAACTTCTGTATCAACCAGCAGAAAAAGAAAACTAGCAACCAAAGATAAAAAATATTGCTTCTCCAAAATATTGTTCAGTGCTTTGTTACCAAGTGTGGCATCCTAAGTTAATTAAACACTCATATAATTCCCCACAAATACCTAGTAACCTGAACCAAATCACAACATTAAGATAAATAAATAAATATAAACTCGCATGAAACAAGTAATATTGGACAACTATTTTAATACGCCTGCTGAGTAGACAGGCCAGACTGTCTTACAGAAACACAAACTTAACTTCATTTTGTGGAAAGATGAAAAAGCAATACATTTGAAGTTGTGGTGTTCCATCACTTGAGCTTTTCTTATACTTCTTATGAGGTGAGATTGGACAGACCTTTAGGGTAAATATATCTGCTACCTTCTGTCAGGTTGAGTACCCAAAATGGGCCAGAGGATGAAGAAAATAGGTTTTATTCAAATAACACCTTCAGTATTTAAAAGTAAAAACTCCATGGACAGATAATTCACACTGCTCTCTTTGCATGGCATATTTCCTCTACCCTTTGTTTCACACACTTTTTCATAAGATCACCTCTGATCAGCCTGTGCTGATCCCCAGAAAGTTATTTCTATCCCTGTTTTTGGCAGTAATTGATTTTTTATATTTTATTTTTTTATATGAGCTCCCAGTTGTATCTGTGCTGTGACTATCTGCTTTTCCTTTTCTTGTCATTCACCCACATTTGTGAGACTCCTTTTCCTTAGGAGAATAACAATCTATTGACAAAGGAAGTAACTTTTTGTTCATCATGGCTGTAATTCTGAAGGAGAAAATGTTCTCTGTGAAGACATTTGTATCATTTAAAATCTTAGAAAAGGTTTCACACAAGATGTATTAAAAGCTAACTGAAAAAAATAAGATTAATTAAAGAATGACAGTTAAATGATCTTGATAAGCAAGGCTATGCAAACACAAATTCTGCCAAGAGTGGATTATGCATAATAGATTTGTGTGGGAAAACACAGTAGAACACTGTATTCTATTTTGTATTATAACTTCTTAAAACAGTTTTACAGAAAACGACAATCCCACCACATTTAGGCCAAAACTAGGTGATCGTGCTAAAGCTCTACACAGATGAAGCCAGGGGGTTTTGTTTTTCACCAACATAAATCAATAGGGCATTTCAAAATATTTGGCTCAATTTGTCTGACTAAATTCAGTAAAGGTGAGTTCGAGTCTTTTCAAAGTGCCAAATCAGCCAAAAGTATAAGAGTTATTATAGTCATAAGTAAGCCCAGAAAATACAAGGCTTAAAGTTTACCTTTCTTCTCACTGACCCTGTATAAATTATACTACTTTTAAAATGTGGTGCATGGCACACATTCTTCCTTATCCAGAAATCTTTTCAGATTAATTCTGAATATAGTAATTCACAGCACATACATTAGGATTTCAGTTCAGCTAAAGAATAATAATGATGTGATTAAAATGACTGTAAAACAATATAATTAAAGCTTTTAGGTGATCTCTAGGAGCTGCACTAAAGCACTTTGAAAGCACTCAAGCCACAAATATGTTTCTGAGAAACATACTAAGAATATACTATTTTAATTTAATTTCTTGGCTGTTAAAGAAAACAGCATAAACCTCCACACATTATTTATGCTTAGTTTGCTTTCAAATGTAGCTTTCATCAGATGTATGTGAAGCTAATACAAATATAATATAGAAATACCATAGAAATAACAAATACTGTCAACTGCCTGGTAATATTTTCCTGTGAGTGGATGGGGTTACAATGAAATGTGGGTAGATTTTTTAAATGAAACTAGTTAAATTTATCAGTATTGTTAGCTTAAATAGTGAAATAGTTACCAGACTGCAGAGAGTTGTTAAAGAAGTGGTAATGAGGGAGCTCCATGAACAACTGACTGCCATAATATTTGTTATTTACTTTTAACAGGCTGCAATGATGTAGAAATAGAACCGAAACCACACAAATATAACAGCCCAGGGAAAGCTGCTTTCAAGTGTGGGTTTGCTTTTTTTTTTTTTTTTTTGTTAACATTATAAACAACTTGTGATCCTTTAACTAAAGCACGCTGTTGATGTGCCTGTGAATTTTAGCCAACTGGACAGAATGCTGCTTCATGCTATTGATGTCAGAGGTCCCAAAGGAAAAATTGGCATTTTTTTCACATTTTTACACAGATTAGAGCTCAGGTCTTCCCAGAACAACATGTTATGTACTGTTTACAACGTGCAAATTTCTTGTCTTGGGCAGCATCTGATGCTCAGCCATGTCATTCACTCCCTTTCATGCAGTCCTGTTTGCTCCAGGAACTCAGCATTTAGTGTCTGAGCAGCAGCCAATGCACTGTGCATGGAATGTAGTACATCAGCGACCACGGTTGTGTTTTCCCTCTTACAACTGGATTTTTATAAAGGAAAACGGAGAAAATTATTGGGTCATCAAGTACACCCCCCTGGTATTACAGGCAACCACTTTGTGTAAAGCCTTATGTAAAATGATCAAGCTCCCTGAAATCCATAATATTTTTATGAGCTTCAGAGATAGCAGCAGTGTATTTGTTTATTTTCTTTGTTTTTAAACACTGCACTAACTCTTCCTATCTTTTGCTATTGCCAAAGACTCAGCTCCTCCCAGCAACAAACATGACAGAATTTAAGAAAAAAAAAAAAAAGTAACAAATGTACTAAAAAATAACTGTTTCACAGTTAACCAAATATGTTTGTGTGCTGAAAAAAGACAACCTAATACCATGCTATACCAATATTTCTGGTAAAGTATAAATTATACACAAATATATCACAAACTGTAATCACAAACTTATACTGAAATATGAATTTTTGATAAGAACTGTGCCATTCCAAGGTGCAGTTACCACTACAATTGGAATTGTAGTGGTAAGAATATTTGGACTAGAGCTGAACAGTCAAAATTAATTCAAAGCATTTGTGAAGCTGAAGTAGCTCAAAGATTCCAAGATTTGCCAAAAATCCAGTTTAATTTATCTAATATGTGGAATCATCCCTACTGAAACCAGAAGAAAAAGGATAAAACAATACATTACACAGCAGAGTGATTCAGCATCAGAAGAAGAGAGTAATGAGACACTATTACAAGTTACATCTGGAAAATTCATCTCTCATGTAGAATTTAAATTTGAATGCGCTGATGCCATCTTTCAAGACAAATCTACAAGTTTGTCTAAGACCTGGGAACAGGAATGGCAGAAAGTGTTTCTGAACAAAGGCTAAATAAGAACACTAGGGGGGTGGGAGAAGGAAGGACAACTGAAACAATACATATAATTTTTCCATGGGCAGCGAAGAACTGATAATTATTGGCAGTAGCACGTCAGATGTTCTTTAAACACACTGAATAGAGGATTCAGTTATATTTTCAGATCACACTTTTGTGTTGTTTAGAAAGCTGTCTGAAGAAAAGCAAACACCTGCTGTACTTGTGTTTGCAGAACAACAGCTTTGTTTGTGGTCTCATGAAATACCTCACAGCTCGCTGATGATGGAAAAATGCTCCAGCCTCTTGCTCAAAGGCAAGCTGAAAAATCAGGACTTTGGACCAGAAAATGTGTAATGAAGTGGTTAGGTTCGAATTATGACTTTAGTAAGCACATGCTCAGTTTTCAATAAGCAGAATCTGCTGAGGCTTTTCTTAGCTGCAAGGTAATGTGTTGCATATTGCATCCTTCTCCAAACAGACTGACCTGAGGAGTGAAAGGGTCCCAGACCTGGCACCTGACAGCAGGGGAAGGGGTGCTGCAGTGTGGGGAGCAACATCTGTGCTGTGTGTGCTCAGCAAGACCAGCTTCAGAGACAAATTCAGAGCAGCAAGTTCCATTTTTTGGCAAAGATTGTGATTGGGAGAGGAAGACATTTGACCTGGTGGCTGTTACTGTCAGTGTCTGGGCTTGGAAAAAACACAGCCTAGCAGCAGTAGCTGCAGCATCCTTTCCTTTGCTCTCATTTTTTTGTTGTTGTACTGCATCTCAGTCATTCATGTGCCTGGGAAGTGATGGGAGCATGAACTGTGGTAACATTTACAGCCACTTTTACCTGGTGCCTTCAATCCATCCAAAAGCAATAGTGCAAGAGAGAATGCTAAGCATACAAACTCCATTTCTGTCACTAATGTCAAGCACTCCAGACATATTTAACAATTAAGTTATAATAGCCTTACTTCTATGGTCCTAAAGCTGTGAAAACCACTTTAAAAAAATTGTGTGAAAACAAGGGCCAACAGCCAAATTCTGGCCATTGCAGCTCTTGAAATGCCAGCTTCAGCTTTTATTGAGAAACACAGATATCTCACCCAGCAATCGGGCTGTATTTGTTTTGCAATTTGAGTGAGTCAGACACATAAATATTTAAGTTTTAATTCAATTGCCTCTCCTGCGGTCGATGAGTCACTACTACTCTGATATCTGAGGAGTCTCACTAGGGGAGGTCCTGGAAATGTGTTATGACTCCCAAGTGGGCTCCAGCCGGAAAGTCTGTGAGCTGTACTTTTAAAATGTATAAACTTATTTTCCTTTCAAACACTCAAAATATATGTAATGAAGTAGAATGTGTTTGCTTCCTGGACAGCAAACAGTCTTGCAGCCAGGAAAAATGTTTACTTTGTAAACACTGTTTTCTTTTCAGAAAACTGTTTCAGCAAGAGGTTCCATGATGAAAAACAGTTTAGGTCATAAAAGACCTAAAAGAAATACAGAGCGTAACACTTTTCCTTCTCTCTAAACTCCTGAAATTAACTTAGAAGAACTTAACATACGAAAAATATAGAACATACTTTATACAAATGGATGATGCAAGATGATTTCAAAAAGCCTCTGCTCAAATAGGGGATGTTATGAATATTTCCATACACAAGCTGCAAAGGAAGACTAATTACAAACTAAAAAGCTACATTGCATTGGCATACACTTTACAAATCAAGTGGGGAAGTCAACTGTGACTGTGAAATAAAAATAATTAATGGAAAGGTATAAGAGGTGCACTCCATTTTCTATACAGCACTGTTATATTCCTGTAAGCTTCTTGAGCCTCCTTACCACTACTTTGCATGGAATAGGCATCATTTACTCACTTCTGACAGTGCCTGTTTAGACTAATATTGGATATAATTTGGGGTCTGTACCGAAGAAGCAGGTAAACACTGAACTCACTTTCTGCTCTGAATTCAGGAGAATTCATTGGTTTCATCCATGGGAGTACAGGTGAGAGAGGAATAACCACGATGGAGTTCAGCAGGTCCAAAGCAACGACAATGGCTGAGGAAAAGTCAGATCCTCATGGCCTTCCTGGGTTTGTGAGCCTTTCAGCCCCTGAGACTCCTGACCCTAGCTGTGAACCCAGCAGCTACTTCTCAGATAAAAAGCAAACCTGCTGCAGATGTCCTGACACAGTCCAAACCCCCCAGGCCTCCAGCTGCAGGTTATGGAGCCTGTGCAAATGAGCTCCCCGTGGTCTGTGTTTGACAACTCCCAGTCCCCAGAAATAGGCTCTTCACACACCTTGTGGGGACAAGGCCCGAAGCAGCCTGTGCTGCACATCTGTTAGCGTGGAAATATTAGGTGTGAGCACAGGATTATTAAATCTTCCCCCACCAATAACCATCTGTTGTTATACCCACTGACCAAACTCTGTATTTGTACATGAAATTCAAGGACATGCACATGCTCTACGTACTCTGCCCCTAAAACAGGGACAAAGCCCTTTGGTTCACCCTTCACTAACATTTTGAAAGTAGGGTTGGTGTTTACACAAACTCACAGGTCTGTTGGTAGGTTTTGTGGCAGCTCAAATGGATGTCACAATCTAATGCCACATATTTATGGAAGCACTGTTTTCATTGTTCAGTAGTGATAACCCGGGAAACACCCAAACCTCCCCTGTTTTTACAGAATGCAAAAGCCCATTTTACTATTCATGTAGCAAGCCTCATACATTCTTCTTCATTTTTCTTTTCCTCCTGCCAACCTGTATTAATGAGGTGGTAGATATAGGAAGGAAATTACATACTGCCTACACATGTTATTTCAGAATAAGGATTCCAAGAAGAACTTGGAATAAAATGTCCCTCACATGCTTTGGTTTAAACCCATCTCCCTGCTCTAATGGTTGTTAGATTGCCTTCTCTTTTTCACTTTGTAATAGGCACATCAATTTTCTGGATGCTGCAGTAATTTTATATCATGTTTTGTTTCTAACCATTGCATCCACCTTCCATCACTTGCATTTTTCTGAGGTACTGACAGGGAGCAGCCACTTTCCTGAGCACAAGGAGAGGGAGATACACGCCATGGATAATTTCATGGACACGGAACGACGTCGTGCCACTGGTGCCTGAAATTTAGCGGTTAACTCTGGGTGCTGCGGGGCTGCTTTTTATCATGGGTGTCAAATTTACAAGAATTTTACCACAGAATGCCTTTAATGTTGGCTACAGTTTTCAGTTCTGGAAAGTATCAGAGGGATGCAGGGCAATGTATCCCTCTCCATGTACAGGGATTTGTCTTTCAAAGCTGGAGCTATTACGGATGATGGGCTGTAGTTCACTAACAGTCAAGATGTCACAGAACTACAAAGCATTTCTTTCCTTGCATGTCACATAAGTAAGATAAAACTGAATTTTAAGCTAAATAATTAGTTTGGTTTTTTTTTCTTCCACTAATTTAATGTTCAGATCTTAATGGTGACTTCGAACTCCACAGACTAAAGAAATTAAGTGACATAATTTAATCGCTTGGAACCTATACAATCTTGTCCTTCATGCTCATACAAGCAAACCCAAAGCATTTGAATTCAGATAATCACAACTATCCTAAAATTGCATTTAAAAATGTACTTTTATTCATTAGAACTACAGGTCTAGAGTATTATCATGTGTAAATTAACCCCCTGCCAACAATAACTGCAGACATTGTCCAAATTAAAATAACAAAGTAACTAGATTATTAACTAAATATCCAAATTAAAATGGTAGGAAAAAGTATTTGAATATGAGTTATTACCACTGTAGCAAGAGTAGGGATTTTACATGCATTAATTTGGCAAGATTTGACATACAGTAGTTGTATTTTCCCAAAGGGAGAGCCAAAATCTGGCCAGATCTGTCATGGTTTTGTAAGTGTGCCAGATACGACACAGAATAGATGTGATTAATTATCTGAATAATTATACGTGTGTATATTTCCACGAAACAGCCACAATCCCCCTTATACAAATTCTACCAACAGCCATCTTGCTGGGCAATCAGAGAAATCTCACAGAAGCAGTAAAGTTCTACCATATACTAAAACCCAAAAAAGCTGAAAAACACCCCAAACCAAACCAAAATCAAAAAGGAATAAAATTATTAAAAAAAAAAAAAAGACCAAAATTTACTGCCATTTATTTCTCATTATAGAGTGAATTTTAAATTGCTTCCTCATTCAATATCTCCTTATTTTCCCATATAAAACTATGCATACGAAGCAACTTGAATATTAGAAATCTGAGCAAAAATGTGTGTTCCAACAATTTATTAAGAAGGAAATATTTTAACTGGAAATTCCTTTTTATGTGCTGTTTTTTAAATCTCTCCTTTCCTTACCAACTACAAGATGAGAAAATACTTTTTTCTCATATTTTTTGTTGTCTCTAAGAGAGGAATACTTTTCCAAACTGAGCTACACAAATAATCGTCATAATAAGTCATAAAGATTATAACAAAAATTAAATAAGTTTAAAGATTGTATTTTTAGATTTTAAGATTTGACACCTAAACACTATGGGTGTTTAGCTATATATATATATAGAAACTCAGTCTATATTGTTAGATGATAATTTCCAATTAAGCTTGAGTTACAGGAAAACAATATTTTAGACATGTTATCGTGCACCCTCCACGTTACTGTGACTATAAAGGAATTCCAGAAATCCTTAGGCACAGTTCTGATTTTTGTGCCTTGAGGAAGACATAAAACAATTGTTTTATGGTCAATCAGTGAAGTCTTTAGAAGGCCCTGCTGGGGAAACTGCTACTGCCATCTGTAGTGAAACTGTATAGGCATAACTAAAATGGAGCACAAGATATTCTTCCTTCATAAACTCAGACCTGCTGGAGTAATTCCTGTGAACAGCCACCTGCTCCTACAAGCCATTTGTTCCATTTGTAAAATGGATGTTAGCTCCATTTTAACTTCTAAGTGAGAAATTCGTGACATTGGCTGACCATTCAAGCAGCATTTCTTGGTGAAAATCACGACTGTTCCTAAACCTCAAAATAATAACACATCATTCAGCGGTCATCCATCTTAAATGGTTGCATAGAAACATTCAAACTGCAAGACATGAGAATGCAAGAAAAAACATTAGAAAGCCAGATTTTGTTGATATTTTTTGACCCACACACTGTATAATATCCAATATCCAACCTCCCTGGTCATCTCATGGCCTTTGAAGCCATAAGAACATCCAGCAGCCACAACAGACGTGAAGGTTTATCCTCAGCTATTCCAGACGGATCAACCACTCTAAAGTTCAGCATTTTCCCCCTGGGGAATGACATCATCAAACTGCTTTGAGATGCCACCAATTGTTTCCATCAGACAGCGTGAGACCACTTTGGACCCACACTTCAGCTGTCTCTGTGCTGAGCTGCATCCCTACAGCTCCTCTCAAAGTTCTGAACTTGTGCTCCCAAGTGGAAAAGCAAAACACCCTTGAAACAGGTAAACTGCATCAGTTACATTTAGTTTTGCTTCCTTCTGGATATGCAACAAATGTCACAGAACATCTGAGAATGTTAAGGGGGAATTTTTTTGCTAAGTACTACAGTCAGCATGTAGAGTAAATCTTCATCGAGGTAGGGGAATTATGAAGGAGAAAGGAGCAGGATTAAGTGTAGTTCCTATCTTCAACGGCAGTCCTTATCTGCTGTGGGGTTCTTCTGGGATTGTGGGTCAAAAGTGAAACCTCGCACTTCCAACCAGTCCCAAATGCGTCACAGGACCTGGAAACATTGCTGGGCCTGAGCGTGCCAAATCTTGGCACTGACTCTTTAGGCCAACGTGCCTATGGCACTTCAGTGCCAGGATGGACACAAAGATCATGACCCTTTTTGTCTCTAGTCAAACAAAAGTGAAATTCCACCTTATGTGATAGCCAAACCCAATAAATAGAATCTTAACGAGGGGCTAATTGTAAATACGGAACTGTTGCCTCTCTTCATTCAGACTCTAAGATACAAATGTCCCTTTTGGTCCAGTTTCTGCACATTTACACTCCTCTAATGCCTAGAATTAACACTCTAAAATCACTGTTCACCTTGCAGTGTTTTCCCAGGAGTTGATCCCAAACAAAAGAGTAAAGATCTCTTCTGAAGGATGAAGGATGTCCAGGTATTTTATACTCATATGACACTGCTTTCTAAGTGGTGTAACTAAAAAAGATGGAAGCTGGAAATCAGTTTCAAAACTTTTTCTCACCAAAACACACTTAACTAAATCATAGGTATTAATTCAACAGTACATGTTTGAGGATGTGATCTGATGCAACAGATGCATTTGATGCCAGAAACATGTCAAATGTGTTTGATGTCCATGATGTGCAATGTTCTCTTGGCTGTGTCTATCCTGTCACCCAAAGAGAAGACCATTTTAAATCCTTTTTTTCACTTTTGTTATATTTATTGTACTCTCAGCAAGGAAGCGTACACTCTTGTCCCAGTTGGTTACCAAATTACATTCATCAGATTATTTTTAAAGTAGTAACAATGGCACTTCTTTTTATTTTTTTAAATAAATAGTACATAGTTTATATCTTCAGAACCAAGCTTTTAAACCCTGAAATATTGTTCTTGTTTCAGTGCCTAGATGTCTGGAATTATTTCTAGCACTGGTCTGAATACTAGAAAAAGCAACAGAGGTGAATTAGCAGACCATATTTAGCCAACAAGTAACAACTTGCATAAAGATCTTTCTATATTGAGACTACTTATAGTGAACAGCCTTATCACTGCTGTAAAGGACATAAAATCATGCCCTTTGGGGGTTTGGATTGTTTGTGCTTGTAAAGAAACATCACATGTACTTTCATGTATGGTAGCACAACTGGGAAATTTGGTACAGGAACCTCTGCCTTGGGAAGAGCTGGCAGGCAGCACCCTACTGCAGCTGAGTAGCTGCAGATGCCAAGACTAAAGCAGGTTTCTAAAATCCCCCATCTCCCTCCCCTTTTAACAAATACCTCCGGTTTCCTCTGTTAAAACACTTTGTAATTGTAGAAAACTTGAATGCAGAAAGGATGAGCAACAACTGAGGAAAAAACCTAAGGCCAACTTGTCCACAAAAGAAAAGAGTAAAACTGCCAGGATTAGGGTCTTAGACTGATGAAATTCAGAATTAAGACACAGATTTCCTGTCTGACCTTGAAAAACAATCACTTTGCTTCTGAATCAGGTCTTAAAGTGGGAGTATTGACACATTCTCCTTCATTATCGATAAGGCCTGAAAGTCTGTCAGATACCCTGGGAACAGAAACTGTTAAAGTACATTAACATCAGTGTGACTTCTCTGAAATGGATGACTTCAAATGCATCCACACTTTTCTCAATGGGGCTTTACTTTTAAATAAATATATAAGTGCATCTCTTTATAAAAAAATGCTTTCCTCAGGTTTACATCTTTGTATTTCCCTGAAACTCTCTCTGAAGTTTATTGTTGCAAATTAAAATATGAATTCTCTCCTGTATTTTTTTCCTCTCTACCCTTACCTCTGAGAGGTCACATTAACTGTCACTTAAAATGCACAATTCTAGTTATGTTTTGTTTATGGCTTTTCAGCAGCTCTGTAATCCTAGAGGATGAAAATATTTTCCATTTGCCACAGTGACACGTGCTGTGGAGGAGAAACACGAACAGCTGCAGACTTCCCTAATGGCGGGATCAGATAACACGCTCCTCAGGATTTCGGGTTATCTTTTTTCCTTAAAGGAAAAAGCAGGTTGTCTGGTTCAGGCATCTCCATGTGTGACTACATCAGGGCTATCATCCCCTGGATCAGGAGCAAGGGCTCACTGGTACAGACTCAGCCCATTTTGACCATTTTCTCCTGACTCAAACGTGCTGGCTTTAAATTAGCCATATGTGCTGTATGTGAGTGCTCAAGACTTCCATCCTTTGCAGTTAAACAAACCCTTCAGAAGAAAAAGCAGCCTGCAGGTCAATGAAACTAAGGTGGTGAGTTATCACTCCTTTACTGGAGAGCTTTCAGTATTTGTCAGTGATATATTAGGTTCATAAAAACTAAAATATCATTATTTAGGATGTTTACTTTAGCTTGGCTCCGAGAGGCATTTGTGACCTTACAGAAGTACTTCATTGGAGGTCATTATTTAGACTAAATTCCAGATACAGAAAACAAAGAGCTCTATTCATAATAAGTAAGACAGCAAAGTATTCACAAGAGAAATAAGCAAGAATTTAAAAATGTAGACTAAATAAAGGTCCCAATCTAGGAAAGTAACCCTGTAAAGCTAACTCTTCAAGTATATAATTATTTTTATTCTAAGCAGCAGTTTATTCCACACAACTTTAAAAATATTTTAAAATGATTTCTCAGTTGAAGAATAGAACTCCTCTCAGGTTCCTTGATTACACATAGGATACACTTTTTTAGAAAACAAAAATCAAGAACATCTTTTTCATGGCTCAGACTCACAGTTATTTTTACCCAACGGCTAGAAGCACACGGGTCAGAAAGGGATGTATCTTACAGACAGGCTACTGGAATTCATTGAATCAACAATAAATGAGTGAACCAAAAGAGAGAAGTTTGTACTCCCAGGATATGCTGTAGCAGGATAGTCTGTAAAACCTTGAAATCTGAATGAGCAGATCAGTTTTTAATGAATAATTCATCTTCCTATCTACTCAGCAATCAGCCCTACTGAAAATATCAAGTAAAAAAGAACAAGCATTACTGGGGCAAAGACACTGTTCCTTTGTGTCATGAAAGATACATCAGTCTTTCCTGAGGAATACATAAGCATTACTTACCTCAGATGATCTCAGAAATATTAACGTATTTCAAGGTACCTGCAAAGTGTCTCCAGACTAATGAAACAGGTGGAACAAAAAAAATTTGAGAAGAGAATCACTAAAGGCCAGGAACTGTAAAAAGACAATGAACTTTTGACTGACTTCACTTCCCTTTATGGAAGCTGTGAAGAGTGGATCAGTGGCTGGAGAGGCCCTGGAGACTGGTTTGTCAGTGAATATCAAGTCTAAGAAAAGCTAGACATGGACATTCTGAGAGTCACCTCAAGTAAGTACTCACTCATCATTAGCTTCCCCTTATAGGAAATGGGAATCCCTATTAGGGCTGTGTAGTCTTACACAAACTGATCTGGTCATGAAAAAATGAATCTGTAAATTTCACATTTGTTCTTTAATACATAAAAAGCTAACAAAAGTTCTCACTGAAAACCAAGCTAGCTTTGGACTAAACAAACTACCATGAAAATATTACCCTGACAGACCTTCACCAAATACCATTTTTAGTAAACATCAGTGATTTACAATTGGAATATTTTAGCTTCTTCTGAAGTTGCTTCCTTTTCCATTCCTTCCAGTTTTGCGTGCCTTTATAATGTGAAGGCTTTGTGTAGGGATGGTTATTAAGTGGTTGGTATACATCCTGCACCAAAGGGCTTACAAAGCCTTGGAGATATTTGTGGTATTGTGCTGATAATTGGTGAGACATGATAGCAAGAATAAAATGACTTTTTAAAGAACATCCTTGGAAACCCAACCCTCTTTCTGTCCTTGTTGAATGCAAGGGTTAAAAAGCATTACAAAGAGAGAGGAGATAGTTTTCAATTTTACACACATGGTAAAATGAAACCTATGTAATGCTTATGGGACACATTTCTGCATCTATATTTATTATTTTTAAGCCTTCAAACTTATAGACATCATTGCTTTAACAATGTGACTTAGTCCTTCCTCATTCCAGATTAAACAACAAAGTTGATTCCATTTAAATGATATTAATTTTGCTTAAAATCACTTCTATTTTTTTCTGTGATGGCAAGTTTAAAGGGAAGAAAGTCTTTTATTCTCCTCTAAGTTATATATTTTATTATATTATTTGTAGTTATTATAGCATATTTCCTGATCCTGATAGATTTTTGTGTATGATCATCATTTTTACACTGGAGTGACATTGATCCTGTAAAGAAGGAAAGATCTCATTTTCCAGAAGGAATGCTAACAGAAAATTGAAAACCTTCTTTTTCTTGCTTTGAAGGGAAAGAGGAAAAATCTTTGCAACAGCTAGACATGGAGCTAAGAATGTACTTTGCCCTGTATGTTCTTCACCTAATACAGAGTTGTTTTGTTGTTAACAAGTCCCTTTGCCATTGCTTTGGGGACTCAATTGTTCACATTTATCAATTGGCTTGGTCTCAGCAGAGGAAATCCTGACTTCACTTTACAAGTATTTACAAATCTATAAATCCTCATTCTGTGCAATCATCACAGGAAACACATATATATATATAGAGAGATATTAAAAAAATTGATCTCAAAATTCTTCAGGAAAAAAAATTACTCACAGTCACTAATAACATATATGCTTGCAGTGCAATATACTGGAGTACAACTAATAATGAATTTAATATGCTTGCAACAGAATATTTATATATTAAAATTCTATTTGAAACTTTCTGAGATACCATTAACTTTTGGATTGCTTTTGCACTGTCTGGGCATTTTCTGAAAGTTTAAGATTCAGCATTATTAAAATGAAGGAATCTTTTTCTACCTTTCAAGCAAATAAAAAAAATTCAAACCAACCCTTAGAAATTACACTGTTCTGATGTATGAAAACATCAAATCCGAAAGGAAAATTGCATTACAGAAATGGACTCTTATGCATACAGGAACATGAGAAAAGCACAGAACTCATTTAAGCACAGTTTCACTCTACAGCTAAAGTATATTACAAGTATCTTAAAAAAATTTAATCCTAGCTGCAGTTATTCCTCTGCCCTGTGGAGTATGAATTATCAAAGCACACAACATTAATTTTAACCATGTTTTACTCTCTTTTTCCAGGAGCCACAAAGATTTGAATTTGCTGGTGCGTGGAATTACTGAATGCAGATCCCAATTTCTGAATATAGATCCCAATTTCCAGATCTCACTGTATCTATTGTACAAGCTAACAGGATTAGCCAGCATTAGCCCAGCATCCACAGGAAGTGTGATGCACAGTAAGACCTGAGGAATTCTCTAGGGAGGCAAAAGGTCCAAGTTGAGGCATGCATGATTTCAATGCAAATCTTGGCACAATTAACTGCCTGACCTACAAGATGAACAAGGATATCGTTTGATTAATTGCCCACCTTTTTGGAGCCACACTGTTCATTCTTTTTTATAAGTGTAAGCTAATATACTGCTACCAATTTTTATGGAGACCATCAAAGAAATCACACATTAAATTGCCTGGTGATGAATTAGGACTGCATTTCACATTGCTCTCAGTCTCTCTCATCAACTCTGCTGACATGAGATAAATATTTATGTAACTTAATATTGCTGCAAAAATGAAGCAATTCTAATAAAATAGAAATACTTCTGATTCTTACAGAGGTTCTTTTTTTTTTTTTTGTCTCCTTGAAAATAAGGTTAAAAAAGTAAAGTGAGAGAGAAAAGATTTTAAAGGCCTTGATTAGACAAGGTGTGAGACCACACCCAAATAATTCTGTTCTATAAATAGTTTTTGTCACTTTTGGACTCCAGCAAATATAATCTAGGCTGATATCTGTACAATGTAGAACCTGGAAGTCAGAACAGGAAACAAGCCTTTTCCTCCCTTCATAAGTAAATAAAAGGATTTTTTATTTTCTATAGATACACATGTTTTTTTAGTAATTTCTTTAACTGGTATCTCCTTAGAAGCAGAAACGTTTTCTTTGGGTTAGTGGCACACAGTGCATTTGACAATCTATTCTTTAACTTACAGTATGCACAAGGAAGCACACGCTTTGATAATTTTAGACTGTAGCTTATAATATGATGGTCAAGGATCATAAGTAAAACCTTAAGGAAAATGAAAATTTCTTGCCCAATTTCTTGTTTCTTCATGCAGTAAGCTTACAAACAGAAGACCTCCTTTAATGAGCTCTTATAGTTTTTATTTTTTTTAAATAGGCAGATGTTTCGTTAGCCTACTGGACAATTTTAGAGGACTTTGAGGCTTTGCCCTGCCCAGGTGAGATTCCACCTGGAGCCTTGCTCCAGTTCACCTGGTGTCCAGCTCGAGTCCTGAGAACAAGACTGACACAGACTTGTTGGGGCTGGTCCAGAGGGGCCCACAAAAATGACCAGAGGGATGAAAATCCTCTCCTTTGATGAGAGGCTGAGATCATTTGGGCTCTTCACCCTGGAGAACAGAAGGCAACAAGGAGATCTTACAGTGGCCCTCGACCTTACAGCCATTTCCTCATCCTGTCACTGCACACCCTTGTGAAAAGCCCTCCTCCAGCCTCTTGTAAGCTCCCTTTACTGGAAGGATGCAATAAAATCTCCCCAGATCCTTCTCTTTTTCAGGCAAAACAATCCCAATTCTCCCAGCCTTTCCTCCCAGCAGAGCTGCTCCATCCCTCTGATCCCCTTGGTGCCTCCTCTGGCCTGGCTCCAGCAGCTCCCTGTCCTTGCTGTGCTGGGAGCCCAGAGCTGGATGCAGCCCTGCAGGTGGGGTCTCAGCAGAGGGGGCAGAGGGGCAGAATCCCCTCCCTGCCCTGCTGCCCATGTTGGATACAGCCCAGGATATGGAGGTTATGGTTGCCCTTTGGGCTGCAAATTCACATTGTCAAGTCATGTTGAGCTTTTCATTCCCAAACATGCCCGAGTCCTTCTACCCCCCAAAAAACAGGTACAGACTTTTCAGTAAGGCCTGTAGTGACGGAATAAGTCAGATGGCAATGGTTTTACCCTAAAAAGAGGTCAGTTCAGACTAGATATGAGCAATCTACTTTTCACGAGGAGAGTGGTGAAAGACTAGAACAGATAATTATCCCAGCCCTGGAAATATTCAAGGTCAGTTTGCATGAGACTTTGAGCAACCTGCTTTACTCAAGGACTGCCTGGCTCACTGAAAGGAGGGGCTGGACTTTATGACCTTTGAAGACCCCTTCCAACACAGACATTCTGACTTAAGCAAAATCATCCTAAAAAATCTACTCACGAAGCTTGGAAGATCTAGAAAAATGGTTCTGTATTATTAAAAAGATAAAGTTTTTAGTGACCATCTAGAAAAATGGTTCTGTATTATTAAAAAGATAAAGTTTCTACTGATCAAAATTCTGCCTTGGAGTCTCTTTAGTTATGTCAGAAGTCATAGGCAGCCCTATGGTACGCACATTTACACTTTGCCAGGTTCTTATTTGTTGCCTGTAATTTTTTCAGTCAAATTTGTTTAGAAAAGCAGAGTCATCAACAATTTCTTTTTAATTTCCAGCATTTCTTTTAATTCTTTTTGGACTATACTGTTTTATTGCAGTTCTTTCTCCTCATCCCCAATCAATAAATATATAAAATTCCTGGTTCATACCATCTACATGAAGCTCATTCTAAATATAACGTGAATGAAACAGTATTTAAACAACTACCTTAACTAATGTCTTTACATGACAAAATTTAGCAAATAAAAAAGCATGACTGCTTGATGTTTCCTTCCCTAATTCTCCTAAAAGACAAAGCAGAGACCCATCTGTATTCTTTTTACATTTAGTCATTTAGAAGAGACTACACTTTTTTCCATCGTTTTTCATTTGTTTGTTTTTGTTGAGGTTTATTTTTTGATATTTGGTTTCTTTATAACAATCATATCATTGTATAATTTAAATAGTAAGTGATGAAATAGTTTTTTTTTTCTACAGTTCTATAAATACACATATTTTTACAAAGGAAAGAAAACACATTCTCAAGAAGCCTCTAGCAATAATATTTTTTTTCTAACACCAACCTTTTAGTTTATATAATTTCTCTTTGATCAAACAAGATCAATCTGTTGCAAAACCTGTTGCTTTTAAGAGCTAGTGAAAGCATAACAAATTTTCAGCATGGCATAAGAGTTTACTAAGGAATATATGAAGATAGTGCAAATAGCACTGAGTTTAATAAAAAATATAGAGGAAATTGGGCAGGGAGATAAGCTGCAGGGATGAAGGGGAGTGTATATGTCTTTAGAGACTGTGGAAGGCAGCGTTTGGTAGCTCTTTTGGTCTCAGAACTATTCTTCCTGGCAGCAAGAGATTTGCTATTAAAAGCATTTCACTCTTCTCGGTACTTATCATTTACAAAGCATTAAAGATTTTCTATGACCTTATCAAGTCTCCACTCTCTCACATTCACCTCTGCTCTAAAAAGTACCAACAAGAGTTTTCTCTTTAATTCCCTAATATAATTAAGTTGAGCTGGAAGCAACTCTTCTCTTTGGTGATTAGCTTAAAGTTTGCTGTTTCTCAGGCACCTTGGTGCCTGAGAGCCAAGAAATCTGTAGTTTCCAATTGTGTCACCTAGTCTAATCAAGAACTAAAGAATCCCCAACGAGCCTTCTCCCTGGAGCCAAAACTCTCACCCAATTCAAACTGATTTATAAATGTACATTATTTATTAAAGTGAAGCCCTTAACATATTCTGATGCTTTGAAACTAGTAGACTGATGATCTGAAGAACAGCCCTTCCACAGTTAAATTATCATGGAAACTCAGAGACATCAAGATCTCAGTGAACTATACCAGGAACACATAAACAATAGGCAACAAATAGCAGGAAGGTTCCTGTAAAATAAAGCAGTATTCTACAAAAGTACATTTGAAAGAGGTAAAAGAAGGAACACCTCCAAAATCAAAGCCTTTTTCTCCAATGTATAATTTTTTCCTCCTCCACCTCTCTTTATTCACATATACTTAACCACAAGACCTACTGATGTCAGAGGAGATCAGAAATTATGAGCCTGCCACTCCTCTTGGCTTACAAGCCCAAAGGAGTCACGGGGCAGACACAAAGAAAGTGCAAGACAGAAAAGCAGCCCTGAGCTGCCTCCTGTTCTCTGATCGTTGCTGTCTTGTGGTCAAGAATATTCATTAGTAGCACAGATAAACCCACTAATGGCATGCAACCCATCCATACCCCCCTGTCAAATATTGGAAAGGCAGCCCATTGATTTGTACAGGTCACTGATCAACTGCTTTAGCAATGCAACATCACACAAAGAAGGACAAGCAGGAACTCTGACAAATGAGCTGTGAGTTCTGTCAAATTTGCAGAAAAGGAAATAATAACATTTTTCTGCTTCCTAGCTATGCAATAGCTTCATCTGCCAGTGCTTGAACTCACTGTTAGCAGGTACAAATGCCAGCATAATTGACATATATTCTGTTTAACATCAGATTTGTACATTTACTTCAACTAGGTGCAATAAGGCAAAAGATGACATTTACTTCTTGGAAGCCCTCTGTGCATATGAAATACCTTATGAATATTCCTATAAATTTTTACCTGTGCTTTGGTCAATGACTAAAATTCCTGCTCCAGAATGTCCACCAAGTCCATCACTGTCCCCATCCCAAGAGTCACAAAACATAAGCCATGAAAAATCCACAGGGAATCATGTGGCAAATTTTGAACAAAGCAGAAACCTCTTTTTAATTTTTTTTATTTTTAATATATATTAAACAAATAAAGAAAAACATTTTAATTTTCTGCATGCATGCTAGGTGTCTTTTGGTATAAACCTCAGCACCCTAACATTGCTTTTAGAAAGGAAAGTGATTGGTGCATTTTAATTAGTTAAGGTAAGGAAATTTCCTAAAGAGCACAAACATATCTGTCTGCTATGTGATGTTCATTGTGTCCTCACAGAAATGAATGTATACCTCCACACTTTCATCCCCCCAAAATCTGGAAGAAAGTAATAATAATCTTTTTTCAAAGTCTTTTATGCTTTTAAATTTTCAGTGGAACTATGGGCATTTTGTGCCCAGTGCAGATGCCCAGACTCTGGGTTTCTTTTTAGTTGGACAAGGTTTTGTATATGGCAGAAAATATGCCCACACAGCAGAACAAAGTGTGGGGCTGGGACAGAACCAAGTTTGCAGACCAAAGTGGAAAGATGAGTTGGATTATTTCCAGTAGTGGTTCATTCTGCCTTTAAAGAGGTCCCAGCTACTTGTGACATCAGACGCCCACAAAAATGTCAGATAAAATTCTGAAAATGTACAAAGGGTCACATCTTGTATCTGTGTATAGTTCTCATTCTCAGACAGGACTGGTCAAGTTTTTCACCTGAATTCAATCTACAATACCTGGGGAGAGCTAAATTCACAACAGTATTTACAACAGCCAGTAGCAAGAATGGAGTTTATCTTAAATAAATATTTACAAAATCCTGAAGAAGTCCCCTTCATCCCCTGACATAATCAAAACCTGATGGGATACGGCCCTGAACATGCTCTGGCTGACCCTGCTCTCAGCAGGAGGCTGGACCAGGTATAATCTCCAAAGGTGCCTTCCTGCCTTGACTGCTCTGTGACTGCCAGTGGGATCCACACCACCAAGACACCTTTAGGAAGCTGTGCAGGAGCTGGAAATCAGCATCCCACAGCCATAGAAGTTTGGGGTTCCTATTATTTCATTCTAAAAAAAAAAATGCTTTTAAAGAAATTGTCAAGAATTACACAAGAATTATATTTTGTTTTCTGAAAGGTAAATGTACCACTCTGTTTCCAGTAGTAAAGTTTTAACTTTGTTTAGAATACTGTTACAACATGTTAACTGATTAGAAATACAAAAAAAAAGTTATTTTCATCCTAACAGGTACCAAACAAACAAACAAAAAAAACCCACCTAACTTAATGAATTTTTAAATAGACTGAAAACTTTCTGGCTACAGATTCTTTCTCATGAAGGTGCAACAACTTACTGCTTTCATGAAACTTTTTAGTACAGCTTCAATCTCAAAAGAATGCTATTTTATATTCAGTACTACTTCTGGCAGTCCTTTAAACTACTCTTTCTCTGACTTACAGAGCTATCAGTCACTGTTTAAAAGTCCTCAATAAACTAAATCGACTGCCCTGAAAGAAATCCATCAATCATATTGACTAGCACTGAGAAAGGCCAACACCACATTAATTGCATGCAAAATTAACAGGAATTTGCAAGCGATTTTCTCAAGCAGAATCCCTCCTCTGCTTTGCATGTCTTGAATTACTAAGTATTCTCACCATAAGAAGCAGCTCAGGAAATCACTTAATATTATCAAAACACACACACAAAAAACCCCAGTTGGAGACGAAGAAGTTTTTCTTTAAAAGGCTTTGACTGCATGAAATAATAGCTACCATGCTTCTCTGAGGTTTTAGGGCAGGGCTGCTTGCAGGGTCTGTGCACCTTCCAACATCCCAACAGCTGCTGCCATCTCAGACATGAGGCTGACAGAAAACCTCTGAGCCAACTGAGTGCCAGTGTTCAAAACACAAGCAGCACTAGTACAACATACTTGAACAAGGACGAGGTGTTCAAATTTGCTGGGAAAACCCCCTACCCCAACCATTGCTATTGCTGTGTTTCTGAATTCCAGAAGTGTCCACTTTGGTGAGCACACGATTCCTTTTGTAGAAGTCAGCGTAATTCCTTATGAACAGCATTAAAATTGTACACACAGCTGTATCCATTTTTGTCTGACAAGCCTTTGTTCTTAGTTTCAACCCTCTAGTTTTTCCACATTATAACTTGAGGGGATATTCTCGTATTGATGAGTTCAATGTTTCTACTCTAACTCACTGTGCAGGGAAGATAATTATCCTCTGAGTAAGGTCTGACACCTTTCTTCTCCCCCCAACCCCCTTTTTTTTTTCTTTTTTTAAAGAAGTGGGTAGATGAAAGCATGCTTTTTTGAATTTTATATTGTATGTAAAATAATCATGCTTCTTTCCCATTTGATCTATATAATCTTTATCTAGCATCAGTCACATAAGCTTAAAAAACAACAGGGGCAGATCACATGAAAGCATTCTAGAGGGGCAGATGTGGAGATTAACAGCTATGAGAAGGATACATTTTCACCAGCCTTCCAGACAGATCATAATGCCTTTTAAGACAGATTTTTAATCCTGCAAGTAACAGACTGATGACCTGAAACATTCTCAAAGTGTAATATTTTGTACGACATCTACACATTTTGGGGGAGATTAAATCCAAAAACATACAAAATCAAGTGTGAGTTTTGGGTAGTTTGGACTTTTGTTTGTTTTAAAAGCAGCCTGTCATCACTTCACGGCCTGTTAAGAGAGTAATTTTGCTTTCTAGTTCAAATTCTATTTCTTCCAGGAGACTTTTTTCAAGAACAAGATGGGCCAGACTGTGGGTCACACTGTCTACACTGCACGTCCGTGTTGGCGTAAAAAGGCTGTAAAACTCAGAGCCATGGCAGGCAAGGCAGCTCAGCTGGCCTAAAAGGCCACTGTAAGTGCCAGTTCACCTCATAGTCCTTACTGTCTCCTGATCTTCCCTCTCTTACTCCCAGACGTGTGCTTGTGCCTCTCTCACACTGACTGTGGTACTGATCTGACTTCACAGCAAGCTGATATGGCTCATCACTACTTCCCTCAAATGGTTATTACTTTTCTGCTCACCTCTGGACTGCTTTGGTTTACCAAGGTGGTCAACCAAGCATCAGCTTAATCAACTACATCCTTGTTTACCTTGTTACATCCTAATTCACCCAATTTCAGAAGCTGAGAACCAGCAAATGGAACGCACTGGTAAAGCCAGGCTCTCCAGACAACATTGCTGGGTGCAGCAGAATCATTTGGGTTGAAAAAAAAGGAGAGCTTTAAAAGTCATTTAATTCCAACCCCCTGCAGTGATCAGGGACATCTTCAGCTAGATCAGGTTGCTCAGCTGGAGTCCACCCTGGTAATGGCTCTTAGGCAGAAGAATGAGTCTTACAGATTGCTCTCCCAAAAGGGGCTTGCCAGGTGTGCTGGAGCCCTTTACAGTCAGAGGAAATGGGCCACAGACAGAAAAGCTTCGTGCCAAGAGAAGGCAGCTGTGCTCTGAAGCCCCCTTTAAACTAACTTTCAAAAAAAGAAAACTTATTTAAACAATTCAGATCTCTGAAACTGAGTCTGAAAGTAGGCCTCAATACCTAGAAATCAAGTGATGATAAATCTTGCATTCTACTAGCTCAGCCTGTCTGAACCCAACGGTGTGAAGTTTTGCTCCACCCACAGCAAGAGGCATTGATAATATTACTAGAAAATGCATCCAATTAACGAGTACACCTGGAATTTATCAGAGGACAAGGAAAAGAAATATAATCCTTAATAGTGAAGAGCAAATCAAGAAAAGCAGTGTGCTTGGAAAAATTACAACAGTCCTTGAGAGACCAAGTGAAGACATGGTCTATTCAAGAACGAGTGTAAAATCAAGCACATTCAGGAGGTCTTAGATCTAGACATCATATTTTTTTATAAGTCAATAAAAGGTGAGCCTCCTGAGAGGCAACTCTGCTACTCTCCCAGGTAATTCGATGATTTTCTCTCTACAGTTACACCACTTGCAAAGATCCCTCTGGTACTGGCTCTCTTGGGGAGCAGAGTGGGAACAGCTGAATGCACTGATAATATCAAAGCATTGATTTGTTGGTCTAAACAACCTCACTGGCCATCAATACCATTCACGAAGTAGTTTTGTGGGCAGAAATTCTGCCTGAAAGCAGCTTCCAAAGCTGTTTTCCAGGCAGCAGCAGTGCTGACTAAAAATGTCTCTGCTCCCACACTGTGTGTCAGGCCAGGGCTGTGGTGCTGGCACCATGAGAGCCACACTTGATAGTGGACTCAGGCTACCAGTAATATTTTTGTGCATGTCTTTTTTCTTTGGATGAATTTTCCTAGTAAGTTACTCAATCTTGCAGAATATAATGTCTCTAATGTGGTCAAACTAAACTAGATTTTTCTGACAGGAAAAAGCTGCTAGTTCAGTCTCTGCCCAAGCCCCTACCCACAGCCCTTTTGAAAAGAAAAAATGCAACAATTGGCAAACCAACTTACTGCATCACTAACTACAGGTGCCCTACACACTAAGAGCTCAGAGAAGTAAACTGAACCTCAATGAAGGATTTTATTAAGTGTCCTCTTTAACTTGTTGCATGTGTATTTTAACCATAGCACTGACTACAAAAGACTGACAGTTTCAGCAACACTGGAGTCTCCTTGAAAATACTGACACCTTCAGTGAAGTACTGGAAATTAAATAAATTCAGTATACTACAGTGAGACTTTCTCTGCTTTAACCCTTACATGCCTGCAGTAGAGGAAGCACAGACTCAGAACAGCAGACTACTATTTTAAGGCCTCTAGAGGACAAAGAGAAGTTAAGAAAGAGGAAGTCCAAAAGCTGAAATCACAAGAAAGATGAACGGATTAAGTACAGTTTGTTAAGCTAAAATATCATGGCAGGACTCAAAATTTTCCTGATTAAATTGGCATTCTCCATGCACAAAATTAAGAAAAAACCCACATTAACCATTAATACACTAAACATGTGAACCCCTTCATGTGTGCAGACTTGCTGCAGCCACTGGAAGTGGACAACCCACTCTGCTGGATCGGACTTGTTCCCCTTGTAATATTTGTCACTAAGTGTCTCTGGCACCCATGCTGAAGGGGAACCTCCTACTACAGACAGGGGGATATGGCACAGAAACTGCAGGAATCCAGTAATCCCAGGGGAGCCTCTCCTACAGCAAACAGGAGAGCTCAGTTTTGGGGACCCTAATACAGGACTACTTAAAGAAAATTAGGCAACCTTTTCAACTGCCGTGTAGGAATTCAATGAAAAATGCACCAGGTTACTTATTGAAGTTTTCCTCCTTTAGGATAAACCCCCTCAGGCTTGCTTTTGCAATAGCAAGAAATTTGAGCTCGATGAAGGGCAGAGCTGGCTGCAGTCAAATGGAATCCACATGCTTGTGCAACATGAAAAGGCAGAATAATAGAAAGAAGTTACTACATGTCATGACTGTAGAGTTTCCAGCCCAACTTCCTCCCAATTTTCCTTACTGTCTGTCTCATTCTCATTCACATCACAACTCTCTAAAAAAATAAATAAAACCAGCTGGGCTTCTTTCTGCAGCATTATATCCTGGAAAGTATAGCTAAACCCAAGTGTTCAAGTTACACAAATTTAGATCAGCTCAGGATGAGGTCCATAAAACTTCTGAAGTAACTCACCAGTATCATAAAAGCTCAAAACCACTGGCCAAGCCAAAAGGTCTTAAAACACCGGGAAGCAGCTGAAGCTGGCAAAATTATAAGCAATTGAAAACAGACATGGTAACGGAAAGTGTTAAGAAACTTTAACTATAGACATTGCTGCCAACTCCAGCTATAAATCAGACAAGTACAATGGGAGGGAAACCTTCAGCAGCCTGTTCAGACTTTTTAGAGTAAGAGTATGTCTGTTTGTATATTTTTGTATGGTGCTAGAAAAATATGGTAATTCAAATGGAAATACTGCATTTTGCTTTAGACACAGGAAACTAGAGATCTTCAGAATTTACAGTAAAAGAAAAAAAATCACAGGACTAAAGATTTCCTTTCAATTTTTCAGTGTTCTCTAAGATTGTGTCAAAGTTCCAAAGTTTGTAACTTTGAATCTTTTGAATCTCCCATCCAGGTTTGCTGAAAGCATCAGCGAGGCATGCTCACCTTGGTCTAGAACATCAACAATTTTCTTAATGAATTTCATTCAAATTATCAAGCCTACTCCTTCAGGAATAGGTTGATATTTTGTACAGAACTAAGGAATAGCTTTTGAGTATCACAGGATTAAGAATGTGAATGAGCAAGGCCCTTCCTAATTTTGGTCTTTGTGGTTAACCTTCCTCAGATCTGGCCCAGAATTTTCTCCTTTCCATCTTAAAACACCTGACAAAATAATACTGCTTGCCTCGTTCTGTGTTTTATATCTGACATGCATTCACTCATCACAGAAATGCTATCATTATTCACCTTGCAGATGAGGAACAAAGGTGATTTCCCCTGCTTGCTCAGCAGCTCAATAGATAGAGTGAAGAAATGGACCAAAATAACCCAAGGAAGGGACCCACAAATGCCCTCCCCCTGCTGAGCTCTGCTGCTCCCCCCCAGCTGAGTGGCATCACTCCCTGCTCCATTCCCAAAGCATCCTGGCCTGCACAGGACTGCCCTCACTCTATCCCCACTGTTGCTGGCAACCCACCCTACTCGTAGAGTTTTTATGGCTTTTGATCATGCCAGTCCTAGATAACCACTGGGAATGACACTCAAGCTTTGATCCACAGCCACCACCCTCGAGCTTTTCCAACAAGCCAGAGGCAGGCAGAGAAAAGCTGTGATGAGGGTGACAAGAGAGAGTGGAAAGAAAGTGAAAGAGGAGGGCAGAAGCCTTGCAGTTCACTTCTTAGTATTGGTGATTCAATGTTTATGAATTATATACCAACTTTGCTATATGAAAATGAGAGGTGTTTCTAAATTTTAATTTACCCTCAGCCAGGACTTCTACCATTAATGCCTTTATTGAAAATATAAAAAGAAAGGGGCTGTAGAAAAACATATGCAGTTAAGTTTTTATGAACTGCTTTACTCATTTTCATTCATGACTTAATAATAATAATATTTATTCTCCCCCAGATGGCTTGATAATAAAATTCGATATTAGTTTTAAATAATTCCAGATTATCCTAGAGGTTGTTTCTGTAAAAGCTAAAGTAAGTCTGTCGCTGACCTTGACAGAAGATTTAAATCAACTAAGGCTTTTATTAATTTTTCAAATTCTTATCTTATTTCTCCTAAACTATATCTTTGTGTTTGATTGGATGGCTAAATGCAAAGTGAAGCTCTGCAGTCTATTTATTTCAGCCAGCTTCTCCCACACACCTGTTACTTGGAAAGATTCTTGCATATGTCTTTAAGAATCCAGTATTTCTTTCTCAAAACTACTGGAAATACAAAACACTTGAGAAACTCTTGGTTTTTGTAGTATGCAGCCAGGACAATAATGAAATGATGGTTCAATGCTTCTTGGACATGTTTGAGATTCTATTGGATGTGTTTCACTGAATTCAAGAATACACTGATATACAGACACTAATTTTGGGTTTGCTCAACTAACGTGTGTACAAAAATTATCTTACAAGAAAATCTGTGCTATAAGGGACTGTTTCACTCTGATTTAATCAGGAATATAGGATTTTTCTGTTGACCTAAACCCCCTAAAATTAGTCCAATTCACTTTGAAATAAATCAGATAAACTGTAGATGGCACAGTACAGAACTCTTTAATCCAGAAGACTAGTTAAAAAAATTTAGTATGTCTATTAGAACACATGGGATTAACTAGAATAGGTATATTTAGTAATGAAGTGTGAGATTAAATTACAATAAGAACATCAGAAACATTGCAAGAAGTGCACATTAATTTTATATCCAAACACTGTTTGAGAGTCAGTGTGGAATAAAACTTTCCATGCTTTGACTGATAGTAAAAGATGTGAAGTCAGGAGTGAGAATATACAGAGTAAAAGAGCTCTGAATGTGTTTTTGGGTTTTTTTTTCCTTGCCAGTGATACAAATTAGGCAGTTTCAATGAGAAAAATAACAGTGCAATAACAAACTGTTTTGTTTTCTTTAATTTTGAGCTTGGCAATGCTTTTAACAAGTAGAGAGGAGAACCAGTGGACTAGCATGTCTTTAAACATTCAACTTGATCAAGGTCAGCGTGCTCAGTGTTTGCCAGGACTGAAAATAATTCAGATACTAAATAACACTACTTTCCTTCCTAAATTATACTCCCCAGCCAGAATGGTAGGAAAACACAAGGCAAAGCATTACTAAACACAAATGAATAGATGATAACTTGTTAATTTACCACCTATTACTGATTAGAGGGGCAGCTGGCTGTTACCCAGTAGTGACAGATGTGTGTTTTAGATATCCATGCCTACCCCCTGTATTTCCTTACACATTCCAACTCCAGCTCTGTGTGACAGCCACTCTCTCCTGGTACATGAATCCAGGCTCACACTTAGGAAAGGCTGGAAGGTAATGCAAAGGAGGAGTAGGGACGAAAA